>JAJKFJ010014581.1:0-11001 GCA_027382625.1 Tetmemena sp. SeJ-2015 | reverse complement strand
ATTGAACCATTAAGTTTCCTTCATCGCATCCATGCTAATGAACCTTAGATGACTATAGTTATATGCTACTCTTATAGTTATATTTTTCCTCGCAAATTTTTAAAATATTAATTAGTTCTATAATAATGAGTTTGATATCAATAAATTGAGAATATATATTTTTTCTTAAATTTTGATAATCTAGTAAGGCTGCCCACTGAGCGTACTCTGGAGCTACAGGAATAAACAAAATAAAAAATATAAATGCTAGTTCCAAATGCTATGTCCCAACTATTTTCTCTAAATTAAGTGAGTTTAAGCAATGTTGTAATTATTTTTCAATAAATATTTTATTCAGCCCCAAATTTTGCTTCTTTCATTTTTGACTCCAACTTCTAAACTTATAATTTTTGTAAGACTTACGTTAGATTGTATACCTCTGGCTGGCTATAGTTATCTACGATGATCTAATTTGCAGTTATGTTACTTTAAAATATATATACTCAATTCAAAAAGGCATATATAAATTTCAGCTCTTTCTACATATTAATTACACCTATTTTATTTACCTACACATCATAACTATTGATTAAATAAATATATTAGAATGCTTTATGTTTGAATTTATACACAATATTTTTAAAATTTTATTTATGCTTCATAGGTTTGAAACCATAATAATTTAGTTTAAGATTATATAATTTTTTATTTCACAAGTTTTGAAATGGCAAAAAACGTATTAAATTAATTCTTTTTAAATTATAAATGCTTTAATTTTTATTAATTTAATAGAATCTTGGAATAGTAATCTGTAAAGAGCAAATCCAACAATCGCAAAGTAAATGAATAACTAAAATTATGATATTTATAATCCTTCATAATGAAAGATGAAACTATGCCTCCAAAAAGAGTCTAATATTTCCTAAATTTAAGATTTAGAATTATAAATCATTCGATAGAGTGAGGTTTAATTTTTCAAACTATCTAAATGTTGCTGCTTACTTTTTGCCTTTGAAAGTGAGTGTGAAAGTCTTTATAAAAATATAATGAATCTGACCATAGAGATCCAGAGATGTCAAAAGCTTAGCAAGAAAAGAGAAACCACGAGAGCTACTTTTCCTTTTCTATGTTTACAGCTAGCTACTATTTGGTCTGTTCATAATTTAGAAGTAGCCTGTCCTTAAAAATAATTAACTAATTGAGTGATTCTCCAATTCTCTTCTATTTTAACATTAAATAGATTATTTATTCCATAGGAGTCAGCTAAATCACTTGATTACTGAGTTAAAGTAGAAAGGAAACCACTTAAAATAAAATTTAAGTTATAATTTTTGAATATTCTCAACGGAGTTTACGCTATGCGAATAAGTTTTTATATTGAATTGCTATCTAAGAATTATAAATATTCTAAACTGAATATGTATTTATAAAATATGATATTTCCTTTTGACAAAATAAATTGTTATAAAAATTATTATAGGAGTATTTTAACAATTAAATAAATCTTGAATTCTTATGATTAGTCTTAGTATTTTTTATGATTAATTTCTTTAAACCCGAACATCTATTTTAAGAATTAAGTTAAAAATTAGTATGAATAAAATAACAATTGTCTATATTTCATTGTCAAATTAATAATTTTCATTTTTAGTTAAAATTGAGAAGCGCGAACAAAAGCTAGTATTTCTTATCAATTAAAATTTTCTCTTTTTAGTCTATATCGGCTTCCAGCTAATCAGCATTTCAAGTGTTATAGGGTTATTATGTAAATAATTTAAATCAATCTGAAAGATAAATTATAAGAACCTTGGCCAATAAATTTTACCTGTTTATATTTTAAAATATAAATTAAGGACGAATTATATTTAAATTAATAAATTTGTTTGATCAAGTAAATTTTTATTTTTAAAATACCAAATTTTCGCCTGTTTAAATTAAATTATAAACTATATCATACCCTATTTATTTTATATAAATAAAAGATATAAATTAACTGAAAGACTTTATTTTATAAGTTATTGAAAATGAGTTCTTTGGTTTGAGGAAATTGAGTCTTGCTTTATATATTTATCTTAAACAATACTTTTTTGATCTAGAGATTGATAGCTTTCTTCGAGTGGCTTATTCTTTTTTCCAAATTAATTAACCTTATAAATATCCTTTCTTATAGCTGTTTGCGAATCTATATTCCAATTTATAGTTTAAAAATATTTATTTAAAATTATAATCTTCTAATCAAAATTAATTCCATTTTTGGTCAGCAAGAGTAGCGAATTGAGTATTGTTGATTTCTTGGCTTAAACCTATGCTCTGCTAATAATTGCTCAAGGTTTACTGCTTGTCTATGGTCTTATCAAAGTAATCTAACTGTTGCGATATATGAGGAGCTACTCCTTTTAAAAGTAAACAATAAACAAAGTCTAATATCAACATCTCTCATTTTACCTCTAGACTTTTATTCTTTCAAGTATATTTCAAGCTTCTTGCTTATCCAGAGAAAAAAATAATAAATTATAATTCATATGACGCTTATCTGCTTCAGAGTAAGTATTCAAATTAAGAATATAATTAACTCAGAATTTTAAATAATTCTAACCATCCCATTTTAACCTCTTAGTCTTTTGAGAATTTCCTTTACATCTTTTAATATTAATTAATTAAATACGAAGAAGTAACATTTTATTAAGAATCTTTTTCTTACTCTGTTTCATCTTCATCAAAACTTATACATTTTAAACTTTTATTGTGATCTAAGACTTTCTTATCATGTTCTTTTGAATTCATAGCTTTACTATGAGTAGCAAATTCTGCAGGGTCAATTACATATCTGTGCTAGAATCCAAGAAGCATATTTTGAGTTTAATTTAGGAAAATTCGACTCATTGCTCTGATCTGCTTCATGGACTTCATTAAGTTTATTACATCAAATTCTCTATTAAGTTTCTACATAGCCTATTGTTTATATAAAATTATTTTATAGCTTCTTCAAAGACCCTTTTCTTTTACCTTTGAGCAGGACTACTTCTACATTTGAGGAAGAAATCTCTTAAGGTATCTGAAAATGTGTAGTTCAAAGGAATACGCCTTCCAATTTCAGATATGAGGGATTTAAGAAGAGTCTTCTCTTTTTCTTCTTCTTTGGGCTTAATATTTATTTGTTCTTATATTGTTGAATCATCATTCATCATTAAGGAAAAATTTAGTCTTGATAGTATCCCTTCCCCTCTTTTACTTTTATCGCCTTATTCGGTACTAAAGTTAACTTCATCAGCTTTATTACCGAGTGGATTTTATCTTAAATTTCTGAACTTTCTTGACTGCTTAACTTAAGGACTAGCAACGCTTTATTTATCTGTACTCATCCAAATAAAATCAAAAATAGGTCTATTAAAAAGTTCATCTTCTCAAAATCTTAGAGTATTAATAATTTATATCCTATATTTTAATTAAAAAAATATTTAGGAGAATTTAATGAATTGATACAACATTAAATATTTTTAAGGGAGAGATTTGAAACAGCTCAAAACTTAATAACTACTTTATCATTTAATTTACAATCGAATGCAGCTCAGAGTTTATTTAATAGAAAATAGAGGGTTGCTGAAATTGATTAAATGAAGTAGTAAAGCAAAGGCTTTTTAATTTTTAGGCTTCAAATCTCTTGAAAAATACCTTTCTTGTGCTTGGCATTTAGATAAAGTTAAAATATTAAATTAAAAATTGCAAAAAAGATCTCTATAGCAGCCTTGCATCTGTTAATGAAATTTATATCTTTCCAAACTTTTCATAATATCTCCTGGCTTTAAATTAGATCTGTATATATTCAATGATACTTTACGTTGTATGACTATTTTTTTTTAAAGGAATAGATTTTTCATGAGGGGATTAATGAAGGTGCTATAAGAATTAAGCCTTATTATAATTGTTTGTACTATCAAACAAGGTTCAGTTTGTGAATATATTCTATGATTTTAATTGTAGCCATAATACATATCCTCTCTAATTTTAAATGAGCTAGTTTTTATTTAATTAGAATTCTGATATATAGTATATGGTCAATGCCCTAATCAGGTTGAATTATCTTGTAAGGGGAGTTATAAATGTTTGAAGAAAATGCATTTTCATTAAGTTCTCTTTCAATTTATGAATCTGATCGAGTGATTTAGTTTCGAATTCTATCCACATTATGATTATAAGAGCTTATCATTTCAGATTTATCTACTATTTGAGATTCAACTTTAAGAGTTTAATTTAATCTAGTTTGGCTGTAGTTAGTAGAGTTGAAAAGGTTTATATTATTTCAATTCCTTAACTCTTGATCAGTAATTTTAATTTTACTGTCTTTTGGGTTTTAAAGTTCCAGAGCGGTGCTTGTTGAGTTGAGATGTTTAAAGAAGAAAGATAAAAAATAAAAAGTAAGTGATGTGAATTTATATTAACTATTTTATCTTTGCTATTCTTGGACTATGCGTCCTATTCATAGGTCTAGAATATCTCTTTAATAGCTTTTGCATAGAATATCTGGGGGGGACGGAAGTGCACCTCCCCCCCTTTTTATGGTCAAAATAGCCCAAAAATCGTCCATATAGGCCGAAATGAGCCAAAAATGCCAAAAAAATTAAGAGTTTTTGGCCTTCGAAATTTCCTTGAGGGTCAAATTTCATGATTTCAATTTTTTTCAAAAATATTCTATTTTTTTGTTATTCAGTCTAATTTTGATGAATCCTTTCATGTTTTTGGGACCCCATCTCCTAATGACTGAGTCACATTTGAACTCCTATATATTCTTCTTTAAAATAGTGAGACTAAGAAATGATCATCAAAAATAGGTGGAAGTAGTTCAGCAATTAATTTCCAAGAAGTTTAAATGCTATTATCAAAATCGTAAATAAAGCATGCTAACTTTTATAAAATAGAATTGGCGAGCACCTTCTCTTTGTTAAAGTCAGAGAAAGAAACCAAATACTACCATAGATGAAATTATCTTGACTTTGAACTTAACTTGCTATATTCTTCTTAAGTAAATAAATTCGAGGAAAGATGTCTCTATGTTGAAAGGACGTCAAATAACTCAATTTAAAAATAGTGAGGGCTGATTTAACTTATAACCTCTATCTGTGGCGAATATTGTAGATCTTGCTAGTACTGATCAAGCATCTGCCTAAATTTGCCCTATATTATTTAATAACTATTATTTTAATGTTAAATTTGACTTGAAACATATTTTGAGTAATTTTTTGAAAAAATTGAAATAATGAAATTTGACCCTCAAGGAAATTTTGAAGGCCAAAAACTCTTAATTTTTTGGCATTTTTGGCTCATTTCGGCCACATGGACGATTTTTGGGATATTTTGACTATAAAAGGGGGGGGAGGTGCACTTCCGTCTCCCCCCGAATATCTTTTCTCCAAAGCCGGAGGCCAGCACTAGCCCGAATAGAATTAACATGAAATCATCATGTATAATTTTCAAGATTAAAATAGAAAGAGTGTATTGTAAATACCACCCACGTCAGAGAGTAATTAGGATATGGTATAGACATTTCTTGTAAACTCATCTCTTTTTCTGTCAAGTCTAACAATTATCTCTGCTATTGAGAATTCTCTACGATTCAGATCTGCAGTGTAAAACAGCAGGTAGTCAGTATTCCAAATATTGAATGAATTTATACTCAATAAAGTCTTGCATTTGAAAATTGCAGATGAGAAAATTATGAGTTGCAGCTGTTCCTTATCGCACTTCTAATTTTCAGCACATCATTTATATGATTGATCCTAAAACACTTCACCACTAATCGCGTTTCAGTTGCAGATCTTCCATAAATAGTTTCGTTATCTCTAAACAATTTTTAACTTAAGTAAAATAAAATTATCAATAATTGTAATTTACGAGAGCAAATAAAATGATAAAATAATTACTTTAAAATATCTCAATACTCTTAAAAATTCCCTTAATTAAGTTGCGAATTTATTTTATAACTCAAATATATTCAATCAGATTCTTGCAATATAATATTTTTTTTTAATTCATGAAGGTTTTGTCAATGCCGCTTTAAAAAGGATTTATGCCATCATATAAAGTTGCTTAGTTATTCTTTACATGTATTTCAACTGCTTTTTTATAGCCTGAAATAAGCGGCAAAAAGACCTTGTAAATTATTTATTTATGTACATCTTAGATTTAATTGAATAATTGTCTTCTATAAATGACTTTATAGGAGTTTCGAAATCTTCCTGATCGAAGTACTGATAGACGTACCGCAAAAATACATCATTTCATTCTTTTATATTTTTTATTGTTTGATTATCAACTTTATTGAAGTAAATGTTCTACTCCTCAACTGATTTAAATAAGTAGGATTAAATTTTGTGTTCTGATTTGCAAATGAGAGTGCTGTTCGTGGAGTTAGTGCATGGTGTAAGATTAATGCGCAAGTATTGATAAATGGAACTTTGGAAATTCCCCCTAATCGCCATCATGGATTTGTCTTTAATGCACAAGAACTAATTAACTTGCTAAATTTAACTCTAAATTTATTACTGAATATTTTTTGCTTGAAGAGTATTTCATTGACGTCGTTATAGTTGTAATTTTAAATTTAATATAAATAATGTAATGCGTGGTCCCACATGTTCAAATAAATAAATCACAAATCATATTACTAGCTCCAGAGGAGTTTAAAACCAATTTATAGATATTTAATGATGATTAACAAAATAATTTTTTTAAACTAAATTATGATTATTTTCCATTACTAAAATTACTAGGATTTGATTGAGACGCGATATAAAAATAGGATTTAAATTAAAGATTGGTAACTGTCAAAATTATTTAGAGAACTGCTTACTGATCTTTCCCGACACATTTGTTCGAGTTTGATTTAAATTTAGGTCACTAATTAATTAATGAATTGATAATCTTGATAGACATTCCAATAGCCTATTGTAGGATCAAGGGGTAGGTTAAAATAATTAATCAAAAGAGTTTTGCCCAAATGCAATATCCCAACCATTTTGTCTAGAAATTAATTTAAGATGTATAATCCCCAAAAAGCCAATTCAAAAGAATTAAGGTTGGAATATAAAAATTAGTCTCGATCTATTTAAGCTCGCTATTTACGTGGATCAATTTTTAAGAAAGCAGTTAAGGTTTCTACTTACGTCAAGTTTACAATCTCAGGCTCACTATAATTGTCAACTATCACTTGATTCGCGCTAGTCTAGCTACAAATAGTTAATATATAAATTTTAAGCTATTGCTTCTCTCTACAGATTCAAATTAATCATTTCATATTAAGTATGCTTTGTTAAGAAGATTTGTCAATGAGAATACGAATTCAAATAAAATAAAACCTTAGTCTATAAATAATCTCAACGTCTTACACACTAGGATACACAATATACTTATTCTTTGTAATTAAAATAAATTAGATAGCAAGTTTATAAAAAGTGAAAGCAAGAATGGATATTAAAAGCAATCAACTCAATTTATATTTCAAGATCTGGATTATATGAAGATATTTAAAATGTCGAGACAATCCCTCCTAAGAGAGTCTGATATTATCTATAAAGGCAAGGAAAGTAACTGATTTGCTATCACTATAAATCTTACTTTTTGCCTTTGAAAGTTAGTTGAAATGTCTATAATTTAATAAATTAAATATGGAATAATTAAATTAATTGTCTATCCATATAAATCGAAAGATCTTATTCGCAGTTAAGTTAAATATAATATTTGAATCGCTTGAAGAACATAGAAGAGCTGTGGTGGCTCTTCTATCTCAGATTGCTTTACTCATTGGAGTTTATTTTTAGACCCATAGAAATAAATATTTATAAAATAACTGTTTCAATTGCTCCTTAATTAAGGGCAAAGATTTTATCTTTTTTCAGTACCTATTTTGTCCACACAAATACATATTTTTATTTTATTTAACCTTAAAAAAATAATATTTTAATTAGTAATTAGGAAAATTAAATATATTTAATGTAAGACATATTAAAATAAATTAACAGAAAGCAAATTCTAAGGACATTTTTACTTATAAATAAAATAATTCGTTGGTGGAAATATAATTATTGTTAATTTAGCAAGCTATTTATCAAATATAACAAAATAAAATTTAAATTGATTATAAAATTATTCCTATTTAATAAGATTACTTATAAGACTCCTAGAAAGTTCTCTTTATATCTTCAAATTATTTTAGTAAATTCAATTAAAAATATTGCGCTTTAATTTATTTTCCTATTTTCTCTGAATAAATTTCATATTCCTCATTTCCAAAATATTTATTTTAAAAGTTTAGAAGTAGAAAAGGTCAATATAATTAAGATACATAAAATTAATAAAGTTAGTGTTAGGTTAATAATTGTATATTTTAGGAATGTCAAAACAAGAGCATTTTCAAATTATTTAAGCCTGAAACATCAAGTGTTATAGTGTTATTAAAAGAAAAATTAAAATAAAGGAAACATCCTAATGTTAAAATATCATAAGTAAACACATCATTAAAAATTCTTTTAACTTAATTATTTTCGTTTTAAACATTAATTAATTCATCGAAGCAATTTAAAAATAAGGGAAATTTTAAAATATAAACTTATTTATCCAACTTATCTTATTTTAAAGTCATTTGAATTTATCTTTTTAGATAAATAAACAGTATAAATTTTTAATTTATACTGTTAATCTATTTAAAAATAGCAATACTTAATCTAAAAAATATTTGATTTTTTACTGCAAACGATTATTATAGTTAAAAGGGTTAGGATCTTGCTTAAAATTATAATTACATTTTAGCTTTAGAGATTCAAAACTTTTCTCGATTGGAGTATCCTTTCCTGAAATATAATTATCTTAAATAGCCTCCTCTTCTCTGATAGCTTCTTGCGACTCTATATCCCATATTTTATATTTTGATTTTATAATGAAAATTAATTCCATTTTTGTTTTGCGAATGTTGCGAACTAGGTGTTATTGATATCTGAGTATAAATCTGGATTAGGCTCTCTCTTTATAAAACTTTTCCGTTTAGCAATAGGCTTGTCGTTTTAATCCAATTGCTGTGATATCAACGGAGCTACTCCTTTTAAAAGTAAACAATAATCAAAGTCGAATATCAACATCTCTCATCTTACCTCTAGACTTTTACTCATTAAGATAAGTTTGGAGCTTCTTGCTTATCAAAATATTATAAAAGGTATTAATAAGTCAATATTCGCTTATTTGTGACAAAGTTAGCATTCTAATCGAGTATTTATTATATGCTAAAAAGAAAAATTATTCTAACCATTCCATTTTAAGCTCTTAGTCTTTTGAGAATTTCTTTCACATCTTTAATTTAGTTAAAAATATGATGAATTTGTATTATTTATAATCTCTATCCTATTATGTTTCATCCTCGTCAAAGCTTAAATATATTAAACTTTCATGCTGCTCCTTTGCTTTCCTTTCTTTTTCTTTTTAACTTGATTTTGAAATAATATCTTTCCTTGGACTAGTCAAGACAGCAGGGTCTATTACATGCCTGTGCTAGAACCCAAGCAGCATACTTTGAGTTTAATTTAGAAGAATGTGACTCATAGCTCTAATCTGCTTCATTGCCTTCATTAAGTTAATAGCATCAAATTCTAAGTCAAGTTTCTACATAGCACATTAAAATTTTAAAAAAAAATTTATTTTTTTATAGCCTTATCAAAGACTCTTTTCTTTTACCTCTAAGCAGGAGTGTTTCTGCACTTCAAAAAGAAATCTCTTAGCACATCCGAGAATGTGTAATTCAAAGGTATGCGCCTTCCAATTTCTGCTATCAGGGATTTAAGTAGAGTCTTCTCTTTTTCATCTACTATTGGCTTTATTGGAATGCTTTCTTAAATAGTCGATTCATCATTCATTAATAAGGAGAAGTTTAGCTTTCCTAGAATTCCTCCTCCGCTTTTACTTTTTTAATCTTACTCTGAGGTAAAATAACTTTCTTCAACATTCCCTTTACCAAAAATTAGGCTTTATCTCTATTTATTGAACTTGCTTGACTAATTAATTGCTTATTTAGCGATGCTTTATTTGTCCATGCTCATTAAAATACAAATATAACTTTTCATCTTCTCAATATCTTAGAGTATTAAAAATTCTGTGCAATTATTGATAAATAACAACGGTATTTCTTCTATTCCCGAATCTGGCTGAATCCTTTTTTGCAAAATTTCATTGGTTGGAGTATTATAGCTTTTTCTCACTTGATCAAAGAATCTATTGTCGTGGACTTCTCTCTCTAACTGTGACTCAGGTCGAGTGATCTCATTTTATAGTTTAACGATTCTTGGGTAGACTTTAGTCATTTCAGAATTTGTAGCTTATAAAGTATCCAAGTTAGGTGTATCGGCCTAGCTTAATCTAAGTTGACTGTGAATAGAAGTGTTTAAATTGCTTTTATTATTCAAAATACGGAACTCTGGGTCTTCTGAAATTATTTTGCTAGTTTTAGATGTTTTAGGTTCAGGAGCACTGCTCGAGGTGTTTTGATTTTTAAATGAGATACTTCATTTATGAAAATTAAAAACTGTCGATTTCTGTGAACTGTTTCATTCTTACTTTTCTCTGTTTATCCATCAAGATCGTATGTTTAGAATATTTCCTTAATAGCCTTTGCATAGAATATCTTCTCACCAAAGCCGGAAGCCAGTACTAGCCCAAATAGAATTATTAATTTCAAATTCTCATTCATAATAGAAAGAGTGTGTTGTAAATACCACCCACGTCAGAGAGCAATTGCGACAAGGTATAAACATTTCTACTAAACTCATCTCTCTTTCTGTCCAACCTTACAGTTATTTACGCAATCGAGAAACCCTTCCTGTAAAGATCTGCTGAATAAAAAAGCTGATAGTCTGAATTATATATAAACCCCATAACCTATATACTTAGTGAATTAATGAATTGATATTAATGATCATTATATATGATATACACGCTTTCCCAAAATTACAGAAAAGACTTAATTAAGACAACGCAGATCTCACC
>JAJKFJ010014578.1:0-11001 GCA_027382625.1 Tetmemena sp. SeJ-2015 | reverse complement strand
AAGCAGTCCTCTCTAAGAGCGCAGCAATAACTTTTTGTACACTAGAAAGTCAGCTCAAAAATAGGCATTCACTTCTGCCGCCAAAAACTAATCGACCCAAGCCACCAAGAGATAAAGCTCTGGCAAGCGAGTTGCCGAGTTTGACCTCTTTGGAGGGGTTGAAAACTAGGATGAATTATATTTCATGTTTTCCGAAATATAAAGAGGAAAATGATCCAGTGAAGCAGCACCTAAGCTTCGAGACTCCTAAAATGAAGCAAATGACCCTAAAAAAGGGAGCAGCCCAAGGTAATAGGTACTTTTTGAGGTCTAGCCCGTACGTTCTTAGAAGTGATATTCAAGCTCTTCCTTGAACGAATAATAAGAGGACTATGAATTTATCATTTGAAATGTGTCTTAGTAATAATTTAAGGAGCTGAGAAGCTGATAATTACTTAGCGAAATTACTCTATAATAACAAGCACTCTATTCTTTGAACTCTCGATAACTTTGAGCCTCGCAGTGATCTATTATAAATCTCTATTTTGAAACACTAGGTAGATAATTTCTGCCTTGTGAGGTCAATTTTTCCCATAAGGCGAGGCTTTAAGTTTGAAGAGAAATTGCGAAGCTGAAATAATTTATCTAACTCTATGGTAGGTGCTTTACATTAAAAATAAGGCAACGACTATATCACACATAAATTCTCTATATTCACTTTATTTGTTTTAAATTTAATTAGATGATTAGAGAAGATAGATTTTAGCTTACAGAGTTAAGATTTCAAATTAAGATAATTACTATGATGAAAGAGATTGTTTGTTGAGACTTGTTGTTGTTTTCAAGGGAAAGCATAGTCAACTCCATCGTAGCCAGTGGAGACAATTGCTTGATAGTTCTCAGTGATGTGAAGTTGCTCTTCAGCATAAGAAGCGAAATGATTATTGTTCTATTTGCATTGGTTTAATTATAAAATTCTATTGCGAATATAACATGATATAGTTAACAAAGAAATCAGCGAAATAGCGGTTATATTGGATTGAGAGAGAAGAGTGCTGGATATCAGTCTTTGGGTAGAAACTGAACTAAGCTTTCTCAGGGTGGAACTGGGTTGCAAAGAAGGGATACTACTTGCTCTCCATAGAAGATACAAAAGGCACTCCCTTGTTGTCGTATGAGATTGAATTTAGAACAAAATCTCTTTAAAAATATAAAATAGGTTTTATTAACAATGATGAATTATTTAATCAGAGATCTTTATCTTTGTGATAATTTATTAAAATTTTTGCTTTATTGAATTATAAATGCTTGATATATCCACATTATTGTACATATTGCATTTTATTTTATTTCTTAAACTTTAAATAATTATTCAGTACTTTTCTTTTTAATATCAGAATCATTTTTAAAGAATCTTAATTAAGGACATGGATATTAAAAAGACTTACCTTGATTGTATTTTAAATTTAAAAACAAAAGTATGTTTAATTTTTTCTTTTAAAAAAGCATTCAAGGTTTGTGAATGAAAAAATTAGGTTAATTTTGTATGTTCCAAAATTTAATGATTGGAAAAATCTAAGTTTTAAATTATCCTTTGCTTTATATGTTTAAATTGAAGTAGGAGTGAATATGGATGAGAGTCCTTTATCGGTATTGAATCTATCTGGACTGATTCCCCAGTTATGATGATTGTATGTAATCTGATTATCAACGTAGATCTAAGCATCGGGGCCAAGTTAAGAGAACATCTTAGTCTCCTGAGGATCCACTACGTAGGTGATGTTGTAAGTGTCATCATCAGAGTCAAAGCGCACTAATAAGGAGTCAGAGTCATCTCAAAATATATCATTTTAAGGAATAATCTGAAACGAACATTCCAAGGTTTTGGAAGCCAAGGCAAGTACCCCACACTGGCAAAAATTGACCCTTGTCATTCATATTCTTAGCTTTCTCAAATACCGCTTTTCCGAAGTCATCATTCAAAACCATTTATAAATATTATTTACACTTGAGTTAATCATAGGGGCCTTCAGCACCCCCACCGCAGAAGAATACTCCATTTAAATTGTCAATTTTGGCAAGCTCAGTTTCTAGATCTCCATCGAACAGAAGAGCAAACAAAATCATTTATAGTTTTGAATAAAGAGGTACTGTCCTTGCACCAGCGCTTTAGATGAAGTTGATGTAGGAAGCCATGATGTAAGATGTCTTGCCCTTGAAGCGAGGATCCGCCATCTGATCATTTGTCAAAGGCTGAGTCAACACATCAAAAAAATAAATCTATCATAAATATCTACACACCAATCAAAGGTCTGTTATTGACAGTAGTCTAACTTTTTCTAACATCATCTAAGAACTTAAATTCAGATTTTATATTCAATAAAAGCAACTTGTTGCTGTTAGAGGCAGATTCAAACAAGCCAAACGCAGAAGCAGAGTGAGTTGCGAGAGCGATGACACCAATTGTGATGAGTTAAATCATTACTGAAATTTCTACGATTGTTTCAAGTCAAAGAAAAATAAAATTGCGTTAATGTTTGGCTGTATCCTTTTTAAAATATTATAATAATTAGGTCTTAAATATAAGCAGTAAAGTATTTATGGTATCAAAACATTAAACTACTCTTTGCTATTATCTTCAAACAATAAAATCCTTCGCATTATTCTACCATGTATTTGAAACAAACTAAATTTGTGATAATGAAGATTTAAAGGAAATAATTTGATAAGTATTTGCTAGGGTTGTAAATTTTCACCAAACTGACTTGAAAATTGTTCAAGGGAAAGCATAATCAACTCCATCATAGCCAGTAGAGACAATTGCTTGATAGTTTTCAGTGATGTGTTGTTACTCGGCAGCGAAAGATTCAAAGTGATTGGTGTTTTGCTTGCACTGGTTGATGAAGAAATCAGCAAAGAAGCGATTATATACTAATGAAGTTGTGGAATGATCGATGTTAGTCTTGGGGTAGAAGCTGAATTACGCCTTCTCAGGATGGAACTGAGTTGCGAAGAATGGATACTGTTTGCTCTCCATTGAGGCCACAAAAGGCACTCCTTTGTTATCGTAAGAGATAGAGGTGGGAATGAAAATTTCAGAGAGACCCTTATCAGTCTTAAATCTGTCGGGGCTTACTCCCCAGCTATGGTGGTTGTAAGCAATTTTATTATCCACAAATACCTGTGCCTCAGATCCAAGTTCCCCGAACATTCTAGTCTCCTTGGGGTCTACAATATATGTAATGTTGTAACTCTCATCATTTGCATCGAAGTGCTCAAGAACAGTGTCTGAATGAGTTTATTAGATTATTGTTAATAATATAAATGAATCATCAGAGGAGTACATGGCAAGGTCTTCGAAACCAAGGCAAGTGCCCCACACAGGCATGTACTACCCATCGTCATTCATCTGCTTTGCTTTCTCATAAACAGCTTTTCCGAAAACGTCATAGTAAAAAGAGAAGTGTAAAGTAGGAATAATTAGATAGGGTCCATCAGCTCCACCTCCGCAGTATAAAACTCCATTTAGGTGGTCCAACTTTGCTAATTCTGTATCTAGGTCTCCATCAAAAAGAAGATAAGCATTCTATCAATTTATTTTATAACATTATGAAGAGGAACGGTTCTTGCTCCAGCACTCTCTAAGTAGTTGATGTATGATGCCATGATGTAAGAGGTCTTTCCTTTAAAGCGAGGATTCTTTTACTGATCCTGAGTCAAGGGTTGAGTAAGCACTCCAATCAGAGGTCTGTTGTTCACTCCTGCATTCTTTGAGCTGATTTATGATTCAGCCAAAAACTAAAGCACAATTAAATTTATTATATTTCGAAAACTTTTTGCCTTAAGCAGGAGAGTCGACCATTTCGAAAGCATAGTTAACTGAAGCAGAAAGTGCTATCACTCCTATTGAAATCAACTTCAACATGATTTTTTGAAAGGAATATGGAAATATCCAAATTAAATTATTAATTATATAGCTGTATGTTATCTTTTATAATCTAATTTCAAAAGGCAAATCCATCATTAAAACTTTAAAATTAGTTTGTATTTTGAGCTAAAATTTTACAATCTTTATTTTATTTTGTATAAAGTTAAATTTTAAAAGAGGACAAAATTCATTTTTGAGTGTGTGTGTGAAATTAATCATCTTTAAATTTTATAATAAGATAAGATTATCATCTTTACTATAATTCAATGTTTTTCTAGCTTCAATAAACGAAAAATAAATGTTAAATTAAAATTTGTCAATGCGATTTCATTTTTCTGCTAGTGAGAAGTTCGTAAATAGTTGCTCCCATGACTACTGACGCTCCAGCCCATTGTACGGCAGAGAAATGGTGATTGAACAAAAAGCTACTTAGCACAACTGAGAACAGCTTGCGGGAAGTAGTCATGATTGTGAGTACGTAGCTGTTGAACAGAGATATAGTTAGATAGATGAAGATCTGCCCTAGTGCCCCTGATACTCCAATCATAATCACGTCTCTCAAGTCATTAGGGTTTGCGAGAATTCTAGCAAGAGTCTCATCCTAGTACAAGAAATAGGCGGGCAGGTAGAAAAGTATATTGGCAACTAGTTGCACAGCATTGTTACAAAACATTATAGGGTAGGCGAAATCACGACCACTTGATTTATGCTGCTTATCAGTTTGAGAGGAAGTAAGTCCATCAAAGAACAGACTGCCTAGGACTAAAGCCACTCCCATCAAATTTTCAGCCTCTAAATTCTTAAGTTTGTCACTGTTGAATGTAATTAATCCACCTGTGATGCAAATTCCCAAAATGTACTAGGTATAATGCATTTTGTACACGCCTCTTACTGCTCCCATAATCATAACTATACAAGAGTTTAAATTACCATATCAAAGAAAAATGTGGTGAGGAATCTGCTTCTCTTTTATATTTACCTGGCATGAGCTTAGCAGACTTTGAGAGGACCATGAACGGATAGTTAACAAACTTAAGCGCAAAATTACTGCAATAAATACTTCCAAAGCAAACTAGCCCCACATACAAATCACCTATCTCTAAATTTTGGATTAGAGGCTAGCTAGAGTTCAACTTTATAACTATACATGTTAATTATTGAGAGATAAAGTACTTGTTGTTGAAATAATGATTCCGACTACGTTCTGGAAGGCAATCACCACATTAGTATTCATCTTCCTTGTTTTATCTGCGAGACTAAAAGTTTTTGTTAGCTTTTCCATCTTTAATGTTTCTAGAAATTACTTACAGTAGTTCTTGTAAGTAGGAGTAGTAAGAGTAGAGACCAAGCACTCCACAAAGGCATATAGCCAAAGCCAATATAGAATTCTTTTTTAGGAACTTGATTATAGCAGATTCTTCTTTATTAACTAAAGGTAGATCCGAGTTTGGTTTGGTATTAGAATCATTCTTATTTGTGGTCGCTGATACAGATGCGGATGTTTTATTTTTAGCCATTTTAAAGTTTTACTAATTGACGCGTGTCACAATTAAAATTTCTTATTTAAATTTCAGCGATTAAGTTTCATAAGGAAATTTTTTTTGTAAGACTTTGGGAATTGCCTAGCTTTATAATTTAATGAAATAATTTATAAATAGAAAATCGGATATATTTTAATGATTCATTTGGCCAAAGTTTGCAAAGAAAAAGTAAATAATATTAAATTAAAATTCTTCTTAAGTTGAATTTTATTCAAGAAATAAATACCAGATTATCACTATTCCACCACGTAGTTAAAATAATATTTTATTATTTAGGATATTTATATAGCCAGCTTGCAAAAGTATACTATGTTTATCACATATGCTGGAATCAAGAAAATCATTAATCCCAAAAATAAATTATAATATATTAGTGCTCGGTATGAGACCATTTGGGTATTCACATTGACTGAAGCAAGAATAAATGTTTAAAAAGTGCTAAGGAGGGATTTTTCCAAGTTAGAGCTTTTTCCATTTTTTCAAGACTTGGTAACCATTAATTTTTGTGGGTTAAAATTTTTGAAATTTTTTTTTATTTACATTTATTTTCTATAAGCTTTCAAGAGTTCGCGCTTATATTTTCCTTTAATTTATTTATTTTACTAAAAATAAATTATAGCGGACACATTAATTTAAATTATTATCCCATACAGCTAGCAAGAACTCCCAAACCAATGCTTATAAAGAAGATCACTAAATAAATACATATAAATTTAATATTGAATAATTATTGTAAAATAAAAAGGTATCACGATGCAAGGAGAAAATAAACCGCAACAGAAAGCAGTAATTGGCTTAGCCTGCTGTTTGTAATTTATGAGTAATGAGCAAACTATAAATAAATAAATATTCTCTTAATTATTAAGCATGTCCATTTCATTATTGCATAAGTAACAATTCCAAATGGCACAATCAGATACAGGAGACTAATTATTTTCTTTTTTTGAGAGGTAAGAAAAGTTAAAATCAATTAATTTTTAAAGAAAAGCATTTTCAGAATGAACTTTATAACTTCTTGATATGTAGCTGAGAATTTAATAGAAATGAAATTAATTTATATATTAAATTAATATGGAACAAATCAGTGGCAGTTGAAGTGTGTAAAATTAAAAAATTATTACACCATTCGATTCATAATAAAATTTTAAGAACTTTATATCATTGCAACTTTTGGTTGGGAGCGCTCAGTCAAAATTTATAAGTTACACAAGTTTGGCTAAAGATGATATTGTAATTATAATGAAGTGCGCGCATCATATCTCGCTGTTGAGAGGTGCTATTGAGATGATCAAAGAAATAACTCATATTAACTTTTGATTGGCTATTGAACAAGCTGTAGATCAGGGAGTGAATCTGCGATTTCAACTGAAACAAAGTTGCAACTCTCCATACATTATTTTAGCCAATCATTTATTTAAATTAAATTTTCTGTTATAATATTTAAATGATATTTAGAAATTATTCTTTTGAAATATCGAATTCACCCTGAATCGCAACTTCTTTCTATTAAATAGTATTTAAATATAGATACACAACTTCCTTGCAAGATTATATGAAAAACAATTTTGCATGTAAATGGATAAAACTTTTCTCTTAGAATCCACATTTCCAACAAAATTCGTACCTGCATCTCATACAAGTCATGTGATTAAATATAAAACTTAAAGTGGTTACAGCCTGAAGATTTTTCTATCAAGATTTAACACCTCGGGCATTTATGAGATCCACTAATTGCAGCCCAATCTATAATTATTTACTTAATTCAAATTAATCACTGAAGTTTCTTCTATAATACTTTTTGAATATTAATGTAAATTTAAATAGAAAATTTACTGTTTACAGCTAAGGTTCTCATGCCACACAGTCATTTATTATAACTTTCCGTTTTTTAATTTAATTATTTCATGCATGTTAAACAAATCTGGTTTTGGCATTTATGACACACTTATTTGCCTTACAGATCTTTTGAATTTGGAATCTCTTGTAAGATATTGATATAAAATATTTATTTGTGAGCAAGTTTGAATAGGGCAAAATTTGATACCCTGCTTGAACTTTTATCTCGATTAAATTAATTCATATATAATTTGTTTGATTCCCAAATTTACTTAATTTTTGCGAAAAGTTCGGGCCCTGCGCATTCGATTATGTCTTATTCCTCCATAAGGTCATAGCAATCAGGGTTAGGACACTTTAATAAATATTAATTCGAGTATGATGATGATAATTATCTTAAATGAATTATTAACTAAAAATAGAAAAATATTTTTAATTTACTTGAAGCGCTTCAGGTCGCTACCAGTAAATAGCTATTTAGCTGTAACTGTCATCATATCTCTCATGCAAACTTTGCAAAAGCTATGGCCGCATCTAAAAACATTATTCAATATAAAAGATGGATAATATTTTAAGGATTTATGTCAAATTTAAATGACTTATAAATCTCAGGTTACTAAATTTGGATTATTGACTATATTCACCACAAATTTAGCAATAGTCTATTAGTATTTATTGGAATTCCGAAGTGTATTAAGCTTGTTTCTAAAATTATATTTAAATGTTAATTTACTAAAAAAGTTCTAGGGAGCCTTTCCTCAACAGTAAAATTTTATAATAAATAAAAGGTAAGAAAAAATTATTTTTAAATGATAATTTTCACTCCTAAATCTGATTCTTCCAGTAATAATAGGCCTGTTTGAACATCTAAGGCTTCAAATTTTAATCTTAATCCACTCAGTTAGAGGTCAGCTGCACCTAAATAAAATCTTTATTTAAGCTATTTGTTCGCTATTGTAAATTAATCTTAAAGTGCAATTTTGAAATAGTGTAACATTTTTTAATTCTTCCAAAATTTAATTCATGAACAAGAGCTAATGCTTCAATTTTTTAGTTAAAAGTCTTTTGGCTTAGAGCTAATTTATGTATTAAAAATGTTGCGCTATTTCAAAATTGCACTATAAGATTATTTACAATAGAGAACATATAGCTTAAATATAGATTTTATTTAGGTGCAGCTGACTCTTATAACTGGAAGAATTAGATTTAGAATCGATACTTCTACTTTAAAAATATTTTTTCTTCCCGTTATTCATTATAAATTTTACATAAAGAGGAAAGGGCCCCAAAATTCTTTATGAAAGTTGCTAATCTGAGAATTGTCCAAAGTTTGTCTTAACTTAAGATCTTCTAAGAATTTTATAAATTTTTCTCAGTTTGATTTTTCTTTTAAAGCTCTAGAATAGATTAAATAATTTAAAAAATGAATCGAATGGTTTCAGTCTTTTCAAGAATTTCATCAGTGGGGAATGAAGGGTCAATTTCTTTCATTTCTTACTAAACTGATCTCAATTCTGAATCGAACTCTGAGATCTTTTAGAGGTCTTCGACACTATATGACCATCTCCTTTTAAACTATTTTTTTCCTTAGCTAAAATTGTTAATAAAGAAATATAGATATATTTGTTATTTTGAATGCTAGATGTGTAGTATCTATTTATGTCTTATCTGACTAATTCTTAGCTTTTAATGAATTTGAAGACATCCAGCATAGAAGAAGATTAAGACCGTTTGGGGATTAGAGTTCTTGCCATTTAATTCTTCATATGTTGAAAATTAATTTAGAATGAATTATTTGCTTATCGATAATATTTAAAAATGCTCTTCCAAGTGTTATAAGCCATACTTCACTTGCCTCTCTTTCTCAAAATCTCTCTCTTTTACAAATGCTGCATTAAGTTTCAGGTCAATACTCAAATTTAACAAAATTAAACAAAACTGCGATAAAAATAATTTTACTTCTTATACTCTCTTAAAGCTAGACTTGTTTGTTTTAATCAATAGTCTCTTGTCTAGGTTTACCAACTCTCTTTAATAGAGGAGGAGCATCATTTACTCTCGGAATTTATGCTTTCTATAAGGTTCGAGTAGAAAACGATTTTGAAGCTTTTGGGTCTATTTCAAAAGACTCAGAATATTAACTAAAATTCTCTTTGTTAATTCTTTCAGAAACTGAAAGTTATATAGAATCAATAAATTGCAAAATTGAAGTTAACTTTCTAAATCTATAGATTCCTTATCTAATAGAGACTACCCTATCCTATTTTAATTATAATTTTATAGATAAACAATTTTATAAATTTGAATCGTTATCATCAGATTGAGGTGAGTCTGATCCGTTTGCATAACTTAGCACATAGTTGTTAATTTAAATAGGGTCTGTCTTATCTTTGCGCAAAATGCTTTTTAATGGCACCGATTGCTGAGTCTAACTTTATGACTTTAAAATGGACATTTGTAACCAAAAGATAATTAATCAAATTAGAAAACTCGCATTTATGGATTTTTAATTTCATCCTCCTTCTACTTTTATTAATTTTACCCATCATTTTTTATTTTATAATTTTTCTGGTTTTTAATGTGGTCTGTAGTCTAGTGCTATATATAATATAATAGAGTGAATCAAAGAGATGCAATCCGAACACTTTTACTAACTGCATCGCTGAACAGTGACGCCAAATGATAGTCTCTGCCAAGTGGCGTATTACAGTAAGGATAGTGCTTTAGAATTCACCTTTTTTAAGACCAATAAGATACAGGAATAATCAAAAATGACAACCTTAATATCTTTATGAGTATTATTCCCCTAATCTTTAGAGCTGCAGAGGTGAAGACCTGATTCATAACCCTTTATTTCCTATTGTAAGTCAGACGCAGCCAATTCTCATCTGAAACTAGCAGCCTTCTTTCACCTCTGGCTTTAGTTGTCTATTTAAAGGAGAATTTGTGGAGAGCTTGTGGTCCCCAACCGAAGTACTTTAAATAGCAGTCCCATTTAATCAAACTTACAATTTCAGTCAATAAAATTGAGGTTAATCATATTTAATTGCTTAGTTTTGGAAATAATTGTCGATTTAAATTTAGACTTTCTCTTCTTTTCGCTACATAGTATTAAGCAATCATTGGTGAGACCTCTCACTGTTTGGGGTTACTCTGGACATTTACAACAAAAATCCGATTTAATCATATCGAAATTTTAAACAAACTATTTTTATTGCATAAATCTTTACCTATTACAAAAGTAAAGACCTAATTTTTCGAGATAGGCAGGTGATATATAATGAATATCAACAGAAATTGATACGTGCTTGTATTTAAACTTAGCATACAATTTAAAGGGTTGATATAGTAGCTAGGTCTTGAAATGGTTTGAATGATGGTTTGAGGTAAGGTATCATAGGATTATTAGGTAGGTAGTTACTAAGAGGTAACTTCAACTTAAGGCACAGATGGCAGAGGCTGTGTGAAACCCCTGCCGCTCAATTCATAATCTCTCAAGGCTAAAGAGAGTTGTTGCCTGGGCTCGTGCTGCCACTCATGTTCCCTTGGCTCATGAATAGAGGTCAATTTATTTAAGGAGCAGATATATAAAGTATGAGGCATGCCCTCGTTGTGGGAATCCAACTTTTTAGCGTTAGTGAATAGCTTAGAGCGATCTATGAGCTCGTTTTCAATGGCTTTCTTTCCCTCTAACAGCAGACCCTTAGGCACTTTACC
>JAJKFJ010014573.1:0-11004 GCA_027382625.1 Tetmemena sp. SeJ-2015 | reverse complement strand
ATGCCCCTGATTTCAAAGGAATTAAAAGCAGCATTATAAAGGGAGAGTTCTCTTTCCCGCCTAATAGTGACACCATGATAGTCAGCGACACCTGCCGAGCTCTAATAAGTTTGATGTTAAACAAGCTACCAGACAAAAGACCCAAGCTCTATCAATTAATAAAGCACCCCTGGTTTTAAAGCTCTGCTTCTTTAATGAACTCCACTCTCTTTCCTCAAAACACTATGATGAGTTTCTTCAAAGCAGAGCTGAACTTAATTAGTCAGAAGACTCAAAAGATGCAGGAGAATGATTAACTGACCACCCAAGCCAACTCTACTATTTCACCACTGTCTTCTCAAACTAAGATGAGAATCAAAGAGGCACTCAAGTCTGATGCTTCTGGCAGATATCGAGCGAAGGGCAAAGCATACATCAATAGGATTAACACAGTTGTGAAACAGTATCAAAGTCTCAAAATGCTTATATGATTAATTTGCTTGCATTTGATAAAGTCCATATTCGGTTATCTCAATAAACAACGACAGGGACATCAAGAACATTTATATCTTGAGATCAATAGTAATATTTTGAAGATAGAGGGCTAGAATTATAAGAGTCCTTAAAACGCAGCCCTGAGAAGTAACCAGCCACAGACAGACAGATTTTCTCTGAGAGAAGAAAGCCAGAGCATAGTCAGGTAGTCAATAAATACCGAGAAGAAAGAAAAGGCACTCTCGTAGGTGAGAGCCTATAAAGTCTCTAACCTTTAAGGAATAATAAGCTAAGAGCAGAGGAAAATTCCTCCATTTTAGAAAGATAAGATTACTCCGAGTAACATAGAAAAAGATAATAAGGAACCTTTGCTAGTTGATAGAAAGCAAGGCCAATAATTTTCTATATGAGTGAACTATGTTTTAAATTATTCAATAATCTGGAAAGAATTCCCTTATCCAGGTTAAGGAAAATCTCTAGATAAAGTACCCATAGAAGCTCCCAGATTAATAACTCAAGCAGAGACAAAAGTCAGAGAAAGATTTCTCTTTCTTACCTATCATTCCTAGAGTTGAAGAGCAAAAGAGAAGTTAAAACTTCAATTTTCATTCATCTTTAAATAATGTATGAAGTGAGTCCATAGCAAACAGTAACTTTGAGAAGAACGAAGGTAGCACTTCAAGTAGTCTTGTCACCAAGTATAGGATTATTATTCCCATGTGTCCTTTTTAATTTAGGATGAACATACATCGCAAGATAAAATAGTATGACCGTGCGCGGAGTAACCAGCAAGTTAAATTTCTGAAAATTTCTATTTTTACGATCAAGAATAGCTGAATCTGCAGCCTTCTGTCTAAAGTTTTAGATCTCTCCATTCTTTGAGCAGCAACTTATAATAATTTCTATTTCATTTTAAACAAAGCCACTATCAGTAAGATAGCTCTCAATCACTAACTGAACAGTGAGATATCACTAAGTCAACTCACTATTATCAGCAGTCAAGGAAATCTGGTGAACTAGTAATCAATCAGAAACGGTAGTTAGCTCCCAAGCAGCAATTCGAAACAGCAGTCTCAAGATCAAACTTTATAAAATGGGCCTTAGCACTTTGAGTTGCCCTAGATTAATGATACGATCCACGAGGACGACCCTGATGAGACCAAGACTTTCTAGAAGAGAAGCAAATTCAACGGCAGCCATTCCAACTCTAAGATATTCAGCAACAAGGGCTAGTTTTCATTTATCGTTGGATTAGATTGAAGTAATTTAAAAGATGATGAGTTTATAATTAGGAATAACACGGGACTTGGATCCACTAGCACGACAGTCATGGAGGACAAAGCACTCATGATAGTACCCTCAGCCTCTTATTAGAGCAAGCGAGAAATCCAAAAGCCATCTTACTCTTCAAACTACTACGCTCTGAACGGAGGATAGAAGTTGAAGAATGGAGGCACAGCCAACTAAAATAGCTCCTTCAAATCCTTCACGATCAATCATCATCAGCAACCTTTGCAAATATCGTCCAATCACTCAGCTCTGGTCAATAAACTCTCGTAGAGGATCAATTTGTTCAAAGATGCGGTTACTTCGATGGAGGATGATTAAGATGCGAAGCATGAGATATCACAAAAATAAATATAAAATGCAACACATGTATATTGAATCACTACCACTTTCTATACTTCCTCATGCTGACTTCCTCTCCAAGAATAATTGCTTGTATTTAAATCCTAGTAATTACTTTTTAAATTAAGAATGACTATAGATCTGGACTCAAGAATAAATAGGACAAGCATAAGTAGTAAATTCTTTTTTTATTTATAGCTATTAAAGCCTGTGTAAAGAAGAATTGAGCATTGAATTTCATTCTTAGAAACAATATTCTAGTAAATATATAAATGCTAATTTTCAACTTTGACTTTAAAACTATAGAGACTAAACTGAATAACTGCGTTTCTCAGAATTAAGAAATCAATACTTTCTTCCCATCGGTCCCTTTAAAGCTGTGACTTTAGTTGTAGCATGACTCATGCCTGCAGCAGTAAAATCGTTATAGCTGTTTATATTTGCAGATTTCTTCTTAGTGCCTGCACCTGTGGCAGTGCTATCTGCTCCCTTGATCATTTTCCCCTTGAATTTCTTATGCTAGTAGAGCAGCTCATTTTGTAACTCCTCCAAGTGCTACTGCTGTTCATAAGTCTCCCCTCCCTTGTCCAAGTGGTACTGCTGATTATAATTCTCCTGGTCCTCCATGGCTTGACCGAAGTCACGGTTCATCATGAGTTCTGACTGCAAATGAATTTGCTTGTTCTGTCCACTCACTTCCAACTCTTTCATCTTCTTAGTTAGCCCCTTGGCTCAATCATAAAAAAGGAAGTAGATTAATTATGACTCCTGAGGGAGTGGGATTCTGCTAACTCTTGAGTTGCTTTCTCTGTACAAGCTAATTCAAGTACTACCTCTCCTGCTGAGTAATTTTCTTACCATCAAGTTCTTCGATGCATCTGCTCAGCAGCACAACCTAGTCTCTATACTTGGGAGTAGTCTGAGTTACTGGGCACTCCGATAGATTCAGCTCACGCAAGTAGTTCATAGTTTCAATCAGTTATATAATGTGTATATATGGAAGAGTGAGGATAGTTTGCAGAAGAGGCTAAACTTGACTTTCAAAGTCTTCAATATAGTTTCTGGCAAGGTTGAGTGTGGCAAGATTCTCACAGTAATACAAGGGCTGTGGATTCCTTACTCTAGATCCCGCTAGGTCTAAAACTCTTAGGCTTTAGGAAATGGTCGCCAAGCTATATTCATCGAAAGTGAATTCAGCGCCACCATCTCCAAATGGAGATTCCTGTTGGCCACTCAGATTCAACTCTTCAAGTTGGACACAGTCAGTCAACCCCTCCAAGCGAGAGATGTAGTTCCTTTCGAGGTAGAGTCGACGCAAGGACCTCAAACCCTCAAAGCCAGTCATCCTAGTCAAACGATTGTCAAAGAGGGAAATCTAAATCAGGTTAGTAAGTGGCTTCAAAGCCATTGGTTTGATGAACTGCAACTGATTCTCCTGCAAGTACAAGATAATTACAAGTTTAAAGTCTATGAATGAATGAGCAATCTCTAAATAGGGCAAGATCTTAAGACTGGTAAGTTCTGAGAAAACATCAGAGTCCACAAGCTCTATCTTCTTCTTTTCGAGATGTAAATGAGTCTGCTTCTTAATAATTTTATCGATCTGCTCTCTATTGCCCGCTGGCTTCACGTTTTTAAACTCGGCGGCCAGTGATTGCTTAATTATCTCATAATTCAAAGGAAATTGATAATAAGAAGTGGAATATTTGCAGAGTTTAAGATAAAATAAATAAAATAGCATCCTTTGTCTCTTGAAACTTACTATTTAAATTCTTAAAGAAATCAATATAGAGAGTGCTCATTAAATGCTGATTTAAACAAGCACATAGTCTTAGTTATAAGTTTGCAAGTCAATCTTGGAATTAAGTAAGCAAGTTCTGCAGAAGCAGAATATTTCCTCACTCCCATATCTGTAGAAGCATAAAATAAGCTTCTCTCCTTGAGATTTATGATCCTCCTTGCACTAGCTACAGAATATTTATTCCTTGGTCTAGTATTCTGCGCATCTATTGACTATATCATTAGTTTGATCTTTGTCTATAGGGATGTCTACCTAGTTCTTGATTACGATGAGGGGATAATTATCTGTAAAGTGGTTTTGATTTAAGTCGCACTAGAAGCAAATCAAATAGGTACTGTCCTTTAAGCTTCTGAAGTACATATCCTTAGCCAGCAGATTAGTTTTGCACTCACAGCATTTCTTCTTTGAGGAATAGTTTTCTGAGAGCCACTTGCTTCTTACAGTCTTAAGCTCAGATACATAGTGAGTGTTTTTAAACTCAAGGACTTTTTAATAGGAGTTCATTAGAGCGAAGAAAGAGTTGTACTTAAAGGAAAGGGCTTGCTCATCTATAGACTCATCTTACTCTTCTATAAGTTGGAGCTTGAAGTCTGAATCTATCTGCTGTAGTATCTCCTCCTCATAAGTTTGGTGGTCTACCATCTACTAATACGCATCTCTCATAATTTGCTTTCTAGTTTGCTCCACTAGCATATTGAACTTGCCTCTTTGCACTATGAGGTCTTTCTCTCTTTCAAATTGGTTGATCTTATCTTTCTGTTGCTCTAGTTTTGACTTGATCTCTTTAGTGAGAAAATCTTTCTAGCGCTTTGCTCTTTATAGGTTGAGCTAGGTACTCCATTCTTTGAGCTTTTATTGCTCTTATTTTTCCTTCCTCTACTATTCTCTTCTCTCTTGCTCTCTGACCTTGAAAATGTGATCCTTCTAGTCCAACTTGATTTTGAAAGTGTCTTGGATGCTCTTCATCCCTTGTTCATAAGATTCAAATAAACTCTCTCTCAAATATAGAGAGAACAAAGAGAGTGATTTATAATTAATCCCTCAGTTTATCTCCCTATACTTCTACTTTCTGAGCTCATTCTTAAACTTAAGTTCCTCATCTCCGTTATAAGCATGGGCCACTCTATCTAACACTACTTGATGATGTTTATCGAATTGCGACCAGTGGCTTTATCTTGCCTGTTTCAAGGCCTCTTACTCCTCAAGCCTTGTCTTATAGGCTCTCTCCATTAGGAAATTAGCTTTGGCTTGTTTCTTCTTTATGTGTTCCAAAGCCAAATTATTCACCAACTCCCTCTATTAAGACCTCATTAAGCAAAAATTTGGAGAATCACATAATTTGTACACCTTTTAAGGGATCCCTGCTCCATCTTATGATACTTCCTGGTATATTCATTATGAACATGTGATTGATGATACCGCAACTTATCAATCATCTTTTGCTCATGTACCTTTATTTAAACTTCTTATAAATCCTTCTAGAATTCCTGCTGCTGTTTCTTTTAGAAAGTTTCATTCATTTTGAAGAGGAGCTCATTTTAGAAAGCTTTCTTGTCGTCTATGGTCTCTTGAATTTACTCTGCCTGCTTCTGCTTCTATCTCTGCACAGTCTAGAAAACATGATGAATACATATAGCCATAGTGTGTATATATGAGGAATAGAGTTTAGAGTCTAGAGAAGAATGTTCTTGATGAGCTCAGCTCTTTGCTCATTCGTATAAGCCTTGAACAGATAAAAGTGTTCGTACTCTTTTTCTAACTCGTCTTGTGATCTCCTTTCTTCTAATTCCTTCTGCACTTTCATGGAAAGAAATTTCAGAGTCTTGTCCTAGGAACTGTTTCTCATTACACTCGCATTATATAGATATTTTTTTCAAGGCATAGAGTTTGTGATTTGGAAGTACAGTAAGCTTGTTTAAATCAACTAGAGACTGAGTCATAGCCAAGGAACTAGAGTCCATTCTTTCATCTCTCATTCGATGTGTAAGCTAAAGCTTTAAATTATTTGGCGAGCTCTGATAATCTCCAAATCATTAAACGAAAAGTGTAATGAAGATCATAATTGTTCAAATGAGTTTTGCTTGAGCACTGAAGATCTGAGTTCTCCCTCTATTCCTTGAGAGAAATTGCGATTACTGAGGGACTTATCCTTTTAGCTCGAAAACATGTGAATCTGTGGAATCCGATTTGCGTTCTTAGAAGAGGATCCACTAACTCCTCCTCCTCCTTCTTGCTTTTTTAGTCTCATAGCTTCCTCATTCACGATCTTCTATCTCTCTTTCAGAGCTAGTTCAAGTTGCCTCTTCCTTCTTTGCTGGAAGAAGTCTTATACAAAATATAGTTTCCAAATTACATAATACAAAATCTTGGCTTGACTTGGATTACTCATTCTAGTTTAGGAATTTCTCAAAAGCACTATATTATGGTGTAAGTTGGAATTAATTTATGTTTACTGTTTATGAAGATCACTGAGTGAAACACCTGCCCTTTAAAGGGCGATTGAGCTTCTTGGGCTATTTACTTTCTCTAATACAATTTAAAATGAAGAATAGAAGAAGTAAATTAAAGTTCATGAAAATATCTAATAGCTCAGAGAACTGTTCTTCGTCCTGCACATTTTCGAGATGCTCCAAATTTATCAAAGGGAGCTTGCCTTCGTAATTTAAGAGGATCTCTGAACCAAGGGAGGGCATCTTGAGGGCACTGCTCAATCCTTAATTTGTCTAAGAGTTTATGCTGGAATAGAAATTGGTGTGGTATGTGTTTCTCAAGCCGTCTCTGCTGTCTTAATCCTAATAGATTAAAAATGCATAGATTGACTATCAAATTTTGCATCAGATTTTAAGTGAGGAATCCTTCTGATAGCCGCCATCTCTTGATGTTAGTGAGCCCAGATTATTTGCGCTTAATACATTTTGCTGCACCTCTGTTCCGAGTGCAGTAGGAGCCTTGTTCCCCCTTGGCTGTTTCTTATCAGTGGAGAATTTCTGAGAGAAGGGGAGCGAGTAGTGGTGATTAGTGTTCATCCTTGTGCTCAAGCCCATTGCGCTTGAGTGGTGGTTCTTAACACCATTCAGGTCTATATAATTAAAAGTGCTATTTATACCTACCCCCATTAGAGTTTCTTAAATTAAATATATACAAGTCTTGCGGATGCAAGGCTAGTCTGTGAGCCATTTCTAGGTAAGGAGCCATTGGCCTGTGTAGCAAGTCCACCTCCTCCATAGTTATTGAGATAAATCTCCTTCTATAATTGAAGAGAAGTCTTCTGGCCGCTTGCTAGTACTTTGCTTTAGCTCTGTTTGTTCTTAGTCCTCTGATGTCTCTAATTATTTCGGTGTGGGCTTTAAGTAGACATGATGATTCAGTGAATAATAGATATCAATTTATTTTAGTCTTACAATAACGCTTCATTTAATCCCACTCACAGTATCCTTATTATAGGAAGGTTTGTTAAATAGGCACTCATATATGGATTTAATTTTCTTTATGAGCATGATTTTTATTGAGAAAAAGAATGGACCTTTGAAAGATATGCGATTGCAATATTTTTTAATTCCACAATATCCATAAAGATTTAGCAAATAATGGAAGGCGCCTCCTAATCATCAAGCACTGAAGAGTTTACTATTGATTTTTATTTTGAAGAGCTACTTAAGCGACTTGAATAGTCACATGCACAAATAGCCTCAATAGTTTAGAACGATATCGGCAACAGAGGGATCAAGAGTCTCATTACCAGTAGCAACTTTTAGAACTTCCAAGATGCATCAGTAGCACTACACAAAGCAGATAAAGTAGCTATCCTCTCTGGCTTTGCTTGCATCTTAGAAAATTGCAATAAAATGTATTTACTTGAATATTCTTTGATAGCGAGCCACACTACGAGACTGATGGAATAGCAGGGGCATTTGCGATTGCGAAGTGCCTGTTAAATTCTAATAAGTCAGAGGTGACAATAATCTTTGACAGCCACTCGGAGTCTTACATGGAGCCAATCATCAAGGAGTTTTTTACACAAGAAGTTCATGTCTCTCTACTTCCAAGACTCAAGACACTCTACTTCGAGACCACAGAGCAAGGGCTGAGTGAGGAATCAGTCAATAAACTCAAAGCAATCAGCCAAAGTTACTGCTGCTTACATCATAAGTTCATCATTAGTATGTTCATTCATTATCGATATTGCTTGGTGAGTATCGAGAGACCGTCAATTACGAGATCCGGGAAGTACCTGACTATGAGAGCTTTTGACTTTCTAAAATTTATCAGCAGAGATGGAGGAAATAATTTGGAGTAGTGACTGACACCTGCAACTTTGGAGGCTACGCTCTTGCATTTTCTGTAGTAGCGGAATTGCTGAAGCAAATATTTTAAGATCAAAGATAAACAGAGGCATAATTTAATTTAAGGCATCAGCTTCGAAGATCAGGTGATTATTATCAATCAGATGCAGCAAGTACTGTAAAAGATCCAGTGAACTACAATTATGATAATGATAATAACTTATACTTGAAATCTACATTTCTATCTTTTTATTTTCTATCATTAGATAATAATATAGGATTAAATTTGAAGAATATTCCTTAACGTTTTTGAATATTCAAAAATGCTCTTGGTCATTTATATGAATGATCGAGCTATAGCAATATAAAGTAACTAGAAAGATGAACGGAAGATTCTCTCCCCTTTAAGAAGTGGCAGCTCAACCCCAAGATTTTGAGTTTTCCATCACTCTCCCTCAGAAATAAAGGGATTCAGAAAAAGACTGCACTGACTAGACCAAACCTTGTGACTAGCAATTAGTGCCTCTGGTATGCCTGGGATAAGCTACTTCAAAGCACATGCAAATATGCAAGGTGTGCCAGGACTTCACCCAAGTCAAGAGCAATCCTACTCATCGTTCTAAGAATGATTCACAGAGGTAATAGTCAGACCACAAGTATAATGATGACTAAAACATTAATCTTAGCAAGAATTAGAAGAAGTCTTAAGAGAAGAGAAACAGGAAGAATAAGTAGAAAGAAAGGAGGCTACGCAACAAGGAGCCTTCACACAAAAAAGAAAAACTTCTTGAGGAAAATCAAAGAAATTAGGAAAAAACTTAATGTGTAAGTAGTAAGAGACCAGCCTCCCGCCACAGTTTAGAAGAAGAGTCAGGGCAGGAAGAGGAATACGATGAGAGTATTAAATTTGAGGCAAACCAGATCAGGAATGGCATGGAATCTTTGATGCAGTAGTTAATCGCTAAATTTGATGGCAAAAAAGTGGAGTCCCAGATGTTGTACTTCGACTGGAAAACTCATCAACTCAGAGACTGAAAGTTATCAACAAAGAATTGGCATATTTATTCAACAATAACTATAAGATCTAATTTAACATAAAAATTGATATACTCATTTCTTTAGTATTATATAAATGCTATCATGATAGCTGAAGCAAATATTACTGGCTGGTGAATCTAGAAACGAATTCATAGAGAAACACATTTATTATTTTTAACACTTCCCTGCAGTGATGGTTCCAATCTTGGTTGCCATGACTAGTTTTGATAATATTCGAGATTACCTTCTTCTGAATCTAGGAGTTAAAATTAATCTCATTTAATTATTGATGTTTATTGTGAGTAACTACTGTTGGAGAATTGGCTTGCGCCAAGCTGCTGGAAAAGTACCAAATCAAAGATGGAATAACTAAGTAGGTAGGGCTTTCTGTGGATGGCATCAGCTAATTAAATCATTTGGAATGCTATATTTTGCGATTAAACAGATATTTCTACATCCGAATTGATAAAATAGTGTGTAAATTTGGTCATTATTGTAATAATCGTAAAATCCATTTGCTTTTAACTTAATTGTAAAGTTTCACTGTTATGTTGAAAAGCCACTCAGCCATCTAAAACCTGGTTTGCCAGCGCCTCGGCTTAAAAAGAGTGAAGCCTGTCACCATCTAGATTGAAAAGAGGCTCCTTTTAGAAGAAGAGAGAGATTTAAACCAGAGAATGCAACCCAATTAGTAGTATAATTAAGAAGAAGAAAAACAACAAATGCAAGTAGCCTTAGAAGAAGAAAAGTAAGGCGAGGCGCTTCAAAAAAATTCAATTTTCAAGATAGAAAGAAACGTTAAAAAGTAGAGTGAAGATATCAAGAGAGACCTAAAGAAGAAATAGAGGCCTTAGAAAAAGCAAAAGGCAATAAAGAAAAAGAAGGTAAAGCCTAAAGGCAATGTGGCTAGGAAGATTAAGAGGAAGCAGCCAGCCTAAGTAGTATGGGACCTGTACCGACATACTTTAATTGATTCCTACTTATCCCTCCCAAGGATTGCAGAAGAGGAACATGCCAACCTGGAGTAAGATCAAATCGATCAAGGTGTTGCTGCTAAGATATTTAAAGCTGATGCATAACAAGTAGTGGAGGAAGAAAAAGAATATGAGAAAGAAGAGGAGGAGGAGGAGGAGGAGGAGGAGGAGGAGGAGGAGGAACAAGGAATGCCAGTTCAGCCATAAGATTTATTCCATCAAGATTCAAAGGAAAGCGAATTGATTGAGATTTAGGAATAAGAAGAGGTTGAAGAATAGAAGGCAGAGGAGGAAAATAAGGATGACGTTGAGGGTGAAGAAATTGATATAGAGGAGACAGCTTGCAAGAATACTATAAACCCTAGGATAATTTTCGAGAGTGTGAGTGAGAGGCATCTGAGATATTGCGGTCCATGTGCCTTTATTTTGGAAGAAAACGAAAAGGCTCTTGAAGAGCTAAGAATGAAGAAGGATATCTTATCATAAGAGGATGAGGATAGTGAAGAAGACTAATGAGATATCTCCCTCGAACCGACTCAGGTTGGAACCACCTTCCAGAGTACTAAGAATGATGGCACTCTCGAAAGGACTTAGGCGTACCCTCAGGAGATTTAAGGATGGAGGCAATGATCCTCAAAAATGCTCGTAGCTAGAGTAGCAACAGTGATGACTCTATATTGTTTATTTGGGTGAGATGAGCATGAAAATCATTAAATCACCTTTGAAGTTATAAATAAATTATGAAAGATTTTGATGAAGGAAGATAGATTATATATTTAAATAATTCGATGTAAATTTTAAAAAG
>JAJKFJ010014567.1:0-11004 GCA_027382625.1 Tetmemena sp. SeJ-2015 | reverse complement strand
CTATCTCACTGTATTTCTACCGAACTCGTCATAATTTTAGCTAACTCTACTCTAAATTATCTATCTCACTCTAAAACTAAGGATCTCACTTGATTTTCAGCTATCGGGGTCCAGAACTATCTAGAGCGTTTGTAGAGACTTTTTGACCTTTGGGTATTTGACTTTAATTTAATTTTGACTATCACCCTGATTCTTACAATATTGATTTCACTCATCTTGGGAGTCTTTGAGAATTCTCCAAAGATGCGCAGCACATACATCAGCAAGTCTTACTCTTCAGGGTAGAGTGATTCATAGTTCGCCATTTCAGCAAGGTCACCTACTAAGAACTGGAAGTCAGATAGCTAGTACACTATGTCGTGCACATATTTAAAACCTTCATTTAAAATGAAATTGATCTTGGAGGATGAGAGACATCATCTTAATCGCTTGAATCCTGATCTTTTCATCCTCGGCTGTGAAATTTCTGAGCAAAGTATTCAGGAACTCTATCCTGCCCTTTTGGTTGATCTCTGAAACGAATCCCTCCAAACAGTAAAGACACAATATTTGTGAGGCATAGAGACTTAGAGTTGGATCATTTCCTGAACTTACATAGAACTCGATGCACTAGGCTATTCCCTGCCCTTTCACTTCAAACTCAGAGAGTAATGTCTTTGGATTATTCTCACAAAGGATCATCATAATTAACAACATAAATAAGCTTTTGTTTATAATTTTGAGGGCGAGGTCTACAATTCGTTTGTCATCACTTCTCATTGCCTCTATAATGCTTGGGAGAACTTTAATATCATTATCTACTTTAGTCCTTTCGTTTTCTGTCAGCTTCTTTAAGAGAACCAAGCACTGTACACTAACTTCTTTTTTCTCTTTCTACTATAGAATTTACACAAGATAAGGAGCTAGTTTCTCGTAGTTGCGGTACTTTATCTCAGAGTTGTAGCAGAGGTTCAAAGCGATACGGATAATTAAACAGAATGAAGATAATTTTTTCTACAAGGATAGAGTATATTTATTCTTCTGGAGTGTGGCCATTCACCATATTGTAGATAAGCGAGTCAAGCAGGCCTGATTCGTAAATGGCAGGCTTGAAATGCTTTGAAAGCGACAAGTTCATAAAATCAATAAGCAATTGAATAAGATTTCATGATGATGAGAAGAAGATTCTCAGTGTATACTTGATCAGTAGATCTTTAGTGCTCGTTTAGGCACACATGTAATACTCTGTCGTTCGTGATGCTGTTCCTAACTTACTCATCCTTTATTAGAAAGGCCAAGGCTTCTGCTGCGTTTCTCTTGACAACTATTTACTTGTGGAGCATGGCATCAACAAGGATGGTAATTGCATCTTTCTCTTGGAGAAGGTTATTGATGGAGGCTTCTTCAGCTATCATGCCTATAATTTGTGCTGCTTGTGCTTTATAGTTATCATGTTAGCTTTATTCGAGATAACTAACGACTGTATCCATGCCTGCCACCTTTGAAATCTCCTCTGACATTCCTAGAGTCCATTCGATATCCCACTTGTCCAACTTGCACAGTAAATTGATAGCTGAAATATGTCTACTCATAGCATAATTTGAATCCTCCGTGGGTCTCTTTGGAGCAAGACTTCTGATGATTTTTCTGCTTGAATTGAGAGCAACTACCTCACTCTGAGTAACCCACTTTGCATCTACAAGTTCACTGGTAACGATTGTAGCCTTTTCATAAACTTGCACACTGCTACTTTCAAATGCTTGGTGTAGAACTAGTAGGAACTCTTGCTTTCTCTTCACACAGTCTAACTTTAAAGAGTTATCACCCAATACTTAGTCAAGCAACTCTGACTTAAGTGCGTCGTTGGTTCCACTCTATGCCCATTTTGTAAAGAATGTCTCCACGCTAAGCATTTTTAGGATTAATTATTTTGCAAATCATTTTATATGATATTATTAGGATGTTGTTCCTAGGTCCAGTGCCAGCAGTCGCCCCTCTAATTTGAGAAGATGGTCTGTTTGGATTCCTAATTTAATTTAAATTTCAGGTAGAACTATCGAGCTGTTGTTGAGTCTCTCTGGTTGCTCTCTGCTGCCCATGACAAATGATCTATCCATTTCTCTTCTGTCAGCCTTAGCAGATGGAGCTCTAGGGAAATCTCTAGTTCTTTTATCAATATACTCTTTATAAACTATGTTCCAGCAGGACCATTCATGAGCTTGTTCTGTGTGTACTAATAGTCTGCAATTTGCTTCTGCATATCTGCTACTCTCTTTTACAGCTTTCCTATCTCAATATCCCTCTGCCTCACAACTCCCACGGCATCTTTCTTTTCTCTTTTGAGCTTCTTGACTTCTTCCATAAGAAGTTCTACCTCCTGGTCCTTGCCCATCATGTCCTTCTCAATTCCCTGCTGGAACTCCTTCAGCATCCTAATCTCCAACTCTTGCTTCTCAGATTATTTCTCAAAGTAAAGTTAAATAACCAACTTACTTTAATACTAGTCTTTCATTTTAGTTTACTTAGACTACCTATCTAGTTCGGTTTAGAGTTCATTGACTTTTTGTCTAGCCATCTCAGCAGTAACTCTACTCTCACTCTCAAACGAGGACTTCTCCTTGAAGTACTTACGCTGCTCATCATTAAGCTTTGTCATCAACTAAACAAACTTCCCATCGTTTAATAGAGACCCCTTTGCTAAGTCCTAAGCATGCTTCACCTGTTCCTCCACTTCTCGCTTGAAATGCTCCTCCTGCAATTTCAGTTCTTCAGTCAGCATAGTTAGTTTCTTCAGAGTTTCGTCTTTCTCAGTTAGAGTGTCCTTTAGCTTCTGTTCGAGTGCTTTTATCTTCTATTGTAGTTTGGCTATTGAAAGTGCCTCTGAATCCGCTCCTAGGATGTTCTTTTTCCCATCAAGTTGAGTTTATAACTTCTAAACTTCTCCCTCATAGAAATTCTGTTGAGCTTAAAGTTCTTAGTTTAAGCTTGCTACTTGCTTTGTTGCTGCGTCTAAGTCTTGCTTTGCAGAGATGAGGTCTTGCTTTAGTTTCTGGAGAGAAACCTTGTCTACATGCTCTTTCATGTCCTTGTTGAACTACTCATCTTATCTTTGAGCAAGAAGATTCTCGTATTCACTTTTGTATCGCTCAAGATCTTTCTCAGTTGTCTCTTGTACAGCTTTCAACTCCCTCTCTAACACTATCACTTTGCTCTTGAGATCGTTGATGAGTTCCCTCTATTCCTTCATTATCTTTGGATCTGCACCTGCTAATTTCTTAAGCAAGTCTTATCTCTGTCTATCTAATTCAGCAGTGGTTTCCTTCAGCTGATTAATTTCCAGTCTAAGTGTATCCTCAAGTGCTCTGCCTTCATATCTCTACCTCATCAAATCTTCTCGCTCTTCCATCAACTCAGCTCTTATCTTGCTTAGCTTAATAAGGTCTCCCTCTTGCTCGTTCAGCTTCTTTTGCAATTAATTGTTGATAACCTACAACTAACCCGCTCTTTCTTTAAGAGTCCTGTCAGCGTTGAGAGAGCCATCTAGCTCCTCCTGAAGTCTTCTGCATCGATCATTTAAGCTCTCCACCTCTTACTTTGTATACTCACTTTGCTTTTGCAGTTCCTTCTCCACAAGCATCAGTCTCTCCTTAGCTGCTTTAAGTTCAATCCTCAGCTTGGTGGCTTCATCTGCTTGAGCTAGTCTTCTCAGTTGATTGTTTTCGTCCATTAACTCTTGAAGCTTTGCATTGAGCGTTTCAATGTTCTTGTCCTTGCTTCTCTTCTCCAACTCTCCCTGGTTTAGCTGAGCTTTGAAGTCCACCAGTTTCTCTTAGTAGTCACTCTCCTTAGCTTTTAGAGTCCTCTCCAGTTCTTTGACTCTCTCTAGTGTGAGTACTGAAGTGTTATTGGTGTCTGATAGTACATTAAGTCCTTTATTGGCTGGATCTTTAAGAGGTATCAGCTGTTCATCATCCACCAAGTGTGCTTTAAGTCTGAGTGTCTGGTTTTCCTTCTTGAGAGAAATGACAAGTTTATTAGACTCATTCAGTTAGTTGTTCAGGTCTTCAATAGTCTTTTGAAGTTTGTTTTCGTTTACTGCTTCGACTGCCTGCTTCCACTGTTTCTCCATCTTTGAGAGAGTTTCCTTGTATCGGTGCAGCTCCTACTCAAGCTCCCTTATTCTGGCAGCCTGCTGTTCTTTCTCCATTACGAATTTCTATAATTAAATTCCATATTCTTTCAGATACTCATTACCTACTCCTTAATAACGAGAATGATTTAAGATTGTGAAATAATTTAATAAAGAATTGAACAATGGAGAGACATTACAACCTAGCAATCCTCGCTAGCGACCTCAAGAAGACCTTCAACCACGACTTGGCTGCTGCCTCTGTGAAGAAGTGCACCCAAGAGTGCTTCTTATCTTTAAAGGAGAGCGAGTTGCTGCCCACTGAGGAAAGATGCATGAGGAACTGCTTCGTGAAGAGCCAGCAATTTAACGAATACTTCGACAAGGAGATCAGGTACACACTCAGACAAATCCACAAGAACCAGGAATAGTGAACATCACTCATCTTGCGATCTCTGCTCGTAGTGCTAACTTTGGTGATAGAATTGTGCAGCTCTTTATCAAAGATTTTATTATAATTTATAATGTGCAAAAATATTTTTAAAGACTAGATTTTGAGACTTTTTGAGCTATTTGATTCTACTCCTTATTATTTAAACTCACTAAGAATTAATGATAAAATATGACTCCTATAATTTCTCTCCATTATGTCTGTGTTTAATAAATTTATTATCTTTAATAAATCTCTTCATTGCTAATTATCATTCAAATATCTTAGCTTTGGAAAAATGTTTTACTTTATAAATATATAAATTATGATAATCACTCTACTAATTCTCAAGATAAATTAGAGAATTAAAAATAGATTTTTTTCAAACATATTAATAAGTTTAGACTAATTCTTAGTTCGAATAAAGTAATCTTCCATTTCAAATTCTATCTGTGGAATAATTAGTTATAATAAATGTCTCAGAATTCGAGCAATAATTTGAGCTACCATCAGTAGCTCCTTATCAACACGTCCCTCAATAACTCAACCAATGGAAGCAACTAATTCAACAACCAGAATTAGGCCCAAGGAGTATCAGTGCATCTCGGTGACACGCTTGGAGATTACAATAGAAAGCAGAACAGAAATTAAAACTCATCTCCTTCATTATAAGATATATTATAAATGTCAATGCAAGCATCAACATAGGAGGCCCAAAAGATGTCCATCTCAGTATCGGAGGAAGTGAAAAAGAGAAATAGTATCGTTAGCCTCTCATTCAAAAAGACCATCAGGTATTCTAAACTTATTCATCTAATATTTTATGTAGAGTGATGAAGATTAGGAAGAACAGGTATAAATTAACATCATTGTCTAACATTTATGTTTAGAAAAAGCTTGGATGCACTTACAAAGTCTAAAGATTTCTGGGTATGACCATCTCAAAAGAGGTAATAACCAAAGCTCTAAATTTTCCTATAGAAAAGAACTCTGTGGTTCAATGGTCGCACGGAGCCAAGCTACTATCTCCCGAATAAGATGAATAACTAGAAATACTCTATCATAACCTTTATCCCGCAGGTTCTTTACAACGAGTTCAAGTTTTTCTTCAATCTTTTCTTTCTTCTGATAGCGCTATCACAACTTGTGCCCTTTTTGAGAGTGGGTAAGTTTCATATCCTAAATATCTGATCACTTTCCACACTTGCCTCACCTATATCTTGTAGGTTTTTTGATAACCTACTTGGCACCTCTGATGCTTGTGCTCTCAATTACTATGTGCAAAGAGGCGTATGATGACTACTAGCGTTTCATAAGAGACAAAGAAATGAATCTAAAGAAGCATGAAGTTCTTTCCTCCAGTGGCTTTAAGTAACTTAGTTCTCAGAGTCTTAAAGTCGGTCACATCGTCAAAGTCCATTAGAATGAAAGAATCCCCGCTGATCTTGTTCTCTTATATACCACTGAGAGAACAGGCTCTGTATTTATCAGAACTGATTAGTTGGATGGAGAGACAGACTGGAAACTTAGAAAAGCAGTGCCTCTCACTCAAAAGATATCACCACCAGAGACAATTTACTACTTCCCTGGCTACATTAAAGCTCTGCCCCCTAATGATGAAATTTATGACTTCAAAGGTTACATGAAGGATGAAGTGAGTGGTTAAATTGAACCACTTGCCCTAGAAAATTCTCTTTGGCAGAATACAGTTTTAGCATCTAGTGGCTATATCCTTGGAATGGTTGTATATGCTGGAAAGGAGACCAGAGCTTAGATGAATTCTAAGATGCCTAGATCTAAAGTAGGATTGCTAGATAACGAAATTAACTTCTTATCTAAGGTGCTCTTCATTCTGATGCTTCTTATTTCTATGTTCATCATTGTGGGAGATGGTTTTGTGGGCTCTTGGTATTTTAAATACTTCCGTTTCGTACTTTTACTGGCCTCAATTATCCCAATCAGTCTTAGAGTGAATTTGGATATGGCTAAGATATACTACTCTTATGGAATTGCTCATGACAAGGCAATAATTGGTACTATTCCAAGAAACTCTACTATCCCTGAAGAGCTAGGCAGAATCTAATTCTTACTCTCTGATAAGACTGGAACTCTCACTCAGAATGATATGATCTTCAAAAAGATAGCTATGGAGTATGCCTAATTTACAGAGGAGACTCTTGATGAGATGAAAGACTTACTAAGGTAGAGTTGTGAGGTGTCAAGTGGCCCATGCGGAGATTTAGATAAGAGTTTCTAAAGTGATTTGGACTTAAGCAATAATGGAGGCAAGCAAGATGCCTATTCTATGAATGCCTCTTATAACTAGCAGCTTGTATCTGCAAGAGGTGGGCAGAAATAATAGAACTAGAAGAGAGAAGGAGCTGGAAGGAAGAAGAGAAGAGAGTAACACTTCATTCAAATAAGTTGTAAATTTAACTTGAAATATTAAGGATTTAACTTTCTAATTTATTATTATTCTTACTGTAATTGAATTATATGCTTCATTGTAAGGGATTTGATACTTGCCTTAGGACTATGTCACAACGTAACACCAACATACCCTGACGAAAATAACCCAACTAGAAAAGAGTTTTAGGCCTCATCTCCTGATGAAGTGGCTTTGGTAAAGTTTTCAGAGACCCTTGATATGAATCTAATACTTAGAGAGGAATTAAGAGTTCAAATTAGAAACCCTGCAGGTGATTTGGAGGACTATGACATCCTAGCAAACTTCCCTTTCAGTTCTGAAAGTAAAAGAATGGGTATAATTCTGAAGCACAGGCAAACTGGGAAGATAGTTTTCTATCTCAAAGGAGCTGAGGTTGTCATGGAAAAGAAGGTAAGGCCTCAGCAGAGAGCTTCATTAGTCGAGTCTTGTGAAACTTTAGCCAATGATGGCTTGAGAACCCTTGTCATCAGCCAGAAGTTGCTATAATTTTCATAATTTAAAGACATTTATGCTCTCTGAAAAATAGTTTGAAGAATTCGATCTGCGATATAAGAAAGCTAGATCTTCACTCACAGACAGAGAAAAACTCGTTACAGAGGCAATTGAAAGCATTGAATAAGATATGGATTATCTTGGAGTAACAGGTGTGGAAGATAAACTTCAAGATGACGTTATGAAGACCATAGAGGCTCTAAAATCGGCAGGAATTCAAGTATGGATGCTCACTGGAGATAAAATTGAGACTGCCAAATGCATAGCTATATCAGCTGGACTTAAAGGCAAGAACTAGAAGATCTTTGAGCTTAAGGAATTAACCTAGGAGAATGATATAATGCTCAATTTGGCTGAACTAGAGAGAAAAGCCAAGGACCTTATGCTTATAATCGATGGAAACACTCTAGGTGTAGTACTTTCCAGCTCTAAGATAGAAGAGAAGTTCTTCGATGTTGTTAAGAATCTGCCCTCAGTTTGTATTTGCAGATGTAGTCCTACTTAAAAAGCAGTAGTAGCTAAGAAACTTCAGTTTTATACTAACAAGAGAATTGCTTGCGTGGGTGATGGTGGAAATGATGTGGGAATGATCTAAGTTGCTGATGTTGGAATAGGTATTGTTGGAAAGGAGGGAATGCAAGCTTCTCTAGCCTCAGATTTTTCTATAATCCAATTCAACTACCTGACTCAACTCATACTTTGGCATGGACGTCTTTCCTATAAGAGATCAGCTATTCTTTCTCAATTCGTTATCCACAGAGGACTCATCATATCAATTATTCAGGCAGTGTTTTCAATAATCTTCTTCTACGTTGCTATTCCTATATACAATGGATATCTAATGATGGGCTATACAACCATCTATACATCTATGCCTGTCTTCGCTTTAGTGCTTGATGAGGATGTGGACTTGAAATCAGTTATTAAGTTCCCTCCTCTCTACAAATCTTTACAGAAGGGTCGCTCACTTAACTTCAAGACATTCATGATCTGGGTTTGGAAATCTATCTTCTAGGATTTTAATTTATTTAGCAATTTATCTGCTATTATTATTTAGGGGTGCACTATTATGTTGTTCTCCATAATCTTCTTTAACGACTCGTTTGTGAATATTGTGAGCATCACCTTCACTGCCCTTATCTTCATTGAGATCCTGAATGTGTTTTCAGAGGTCAATAGAATCAAGAGAATGATGATTGTCTCTGTGGTAAAGAATATTAAAGTTGAAATCTTCAAACAAAATGTATGAGATGGGTTTAATAACAATCGTTTATAAAATGAAAAGTACTTTTTTATCGTCACATACATTTTCAGTATTCTTTTCTTCAGAAACTACTTCGATGTGTCAGCAATCACTTGGTCATTCATGTTATAAATAATTTATGAATTGTGATTAAAACATGTTGAAGGTGCTGATTATAGTTTGCATCTGCTGGCTTCCCTTGCACTTAATCAAGAAGATTTTGGAATGTGTATCTCCAAGTGAGGAATCTAAAGTAAAAAATAGTTGACACTACCCATAGATTATTTTAAAAGCTAAGTTATCTAATTAAGATCCATAGTTCCCTATAGTAATTTAAAAGTTTTAACAATATAGCTGTAAATAATATCTATAAAAATTGAAATTTATTCATTCTATTGAGAAGAGGCTCTATAACTTCTCAATTCATTTTAACTTGCAAGAGATTATTTCATTGAATTGAAATCTATTAAATTAAAGTTTTTGAGATACTTCATCCTGACTTAGTTAGTATTATAGACGATGTACTCTGCATGATGTCTGCGGGCATTCTTGTCTGGATTTTAGATAGGCTTACCAAGGGGCACTTCTATGTCCTTGTCTATAATCTATGCTTCCTTGGGATTAGGGAGCTAAGTACCAATTCCATGAGTGGAATGACAGTCCTTCGGTAGATTATCATCTGCATTGCAGTCAGTATCATAGAGCTTTCGTTAGTTGCCAAGGGCCACTTCACAAAGTAAGAAGATACCAGTGTAATTAAAATTTAATTTTTGATTTAAAAAAGTGTTGTTGGAGAGGTTTGCACAGCAATAAGGAGCAGACTTAGAGCACATATCAGCAAAGTAAACTCCTTTTCCATAGAGATAGCCAGTCTTAGGGGCTTCAGGAGGAGCGATTCTCAAACCCTGACTGAGGATACCTCCAAAGTTAGAGAATCTGCTACCATGCCATAATAAGCGTTTGTTGCCAAGCTTATTTGGATTGAAAACCTTGTCTTCTCCTGCTCTTTGAAGCTCGTAAGCGTTAAGAAGATCCATTTTCCTTCCTTCTCTGGAGTTGTCAAGGAAAGTCTAAATCATCTTGTAATCGTCAGACTTAGTATCAAGAGTCTTAATCTTGCAGTTCAAGGCATTAAAATATGAAGTAAAAATAAGAGTGTATCATATGATGTTAGCATCATACTTATCGTCAAGTGGGTGAGTGGCAACCTTCTTTTCTTCCTTCTTCTTCCCCTTGATAATCTTGGCTGCAATCTTAATGTCGATCAAATTTTGAATGAGGTCTATCTTCTGCTGTAGCATCTCGCTCGTCTTGATAACGAAGTTGGACATTTTCTTCATGCCGAAATCGTGAGGGATGTGAGTGTAGAACTTAGAGGAAAGCTCGTTAAGATCACCCTTAGCCTTTCCATTCAAAACTTTTTCAATCTCTCTCAAGCATTTATACCCTTCCATCAAATATTATAGCAACAAGCTCTTACTTAAGATTATTTGAGATTGATCACAGTTTCTTTGTCAAGTTGGCCTAAAGGCATACGCTTAACATCAAAACCGACCTGAATGACTGACTACTCGATCAACTTCATATCGAAGATGAAGGACATCAGATCCTGCACTCCTTAGTCAAGCTTAGATTTGGGCTGATTCTTCTTTTCTTCCTCTGGGACCCCTTTCTTGAGTTCAACTCCGACTGAGGGATTTGGCTTTCCTAGAGCCATCTTGACGACTGTGTATCCTTTGTTGGTCTTTTCCCTATGTTTTTTGTTATAGGTGACAAATAATTAAATTATTAGAATAGTAGGTTGCTCTTAGATTATCTAGATTGTGGCAAGATGCATGTCCTCCTACACCATCCATTCCCACTCTACCATACCTCGTCCAAAGAGAATAATTGCCACTCTAGTCTTGTAGGCCTTGTGCGATGTAGTACTTGTTGTGGTTGTCCTTCACATCGCTCCACATCAGGTAGCATGATAGAGGCTCTCCGTTTGCTTGATCTAACACAGTGTACTTTCCTGGATTAGGAACCAAGTGATCCACCAACACACCTTAAAAAGAGTTAATGTCTAGCACATATATTGAAAGAAATGTATGCACCTTGTTTGTTGACTGAGGTTTGCACTGTGACAATGTCCTTCTTGGTGACTTTGTCAACCTTGTCCTGAACTTTGGTATCTGCTTTCACGTCTCTCTTTCTGGGGGGCATTTTGCAACGAGTATTTCAAAAATAAATATAAACTCTCAATCATCTCTCAGTTTAAATCTACATTAAACAGACTCATC
>JAJKFJ010014566.1:0-11005 GCA_027382625.1 Tetmemena sp. SeJ-2015 | reverse complement strand
AATAATAATTTAAAAACTAAATAAAATAATTATGAAGGTCAAAGTTTTAAGTTTAATTCTTTAGAATTTTTAAATGAGCATATTTTAATGATCAATAGTCACATTGGCACAAAAATTAATTCTTTTGATTATTTTTTTTTACTAAAATTTATTTATTTAAATTTTATCAAATATAAAATTTTGAGTTTAATTTAATTGTTAAATTGGCTAAGATGGTGTCGTTGACAAGGAATCTTTTCTTCTATGTATTATATTATTATAAAAGACTAATTAAATATCTAGTTCTATTAATTTCTAAAAATAGCCAAATTTATTTGTTACTTATTGAATTCATCTTTATTGATATTTATAAATACTTTTATAATTTAAATGAGCTACTTTGGACAGTAAATATATTTTCCCTTACAGATTTGTTAAATAAATTAGCAATATCAGTTTAAAGTTATATTTGACTCCCGATAGATTTAAATAAAATTTACTTCATCTATATCCTTTGGTTTAGTGCGAAATGGATGAGATATCGTATTAAGATAGAAGAGAAAAGAGCTGCTTGAAATTTATCTACAATCATAAATAATAAATTTAACTTCTTCCTTCTACGAATTCTATTTTTGATAATTGCTAATTTAATTTTCCTTCTTAGTAAATTATTTCTAAATTAAACGATAACATAAACTTGATATATAATTATTATCTTTTTTAAAGGATACTCAAACAGCCCATTCTATTGTAATAGATTCATATTTAATCAACTGCAATATCTTCAAACTCAATAAGTTCTAATTAGTAATATATTACTAAACTTATTCAAACTCAATAAGAAATAGTCTGGTTTCTCTAAAACTAAAAAAATTAAATTTTGATATAAAAAAGACCAATTTTTTGTCAACTATTTCCTGTTTTAAATAATTTATTACTGTTAAAACTTATCTTATATGTATTTCATACATATTTTATGAAATATGTATTAAGAATGACTTTGAAATTGAGGTACCTCTCCAGTTGTTGGCTGTACTGTTTTTGTATTTGTCGTTTTGGAATGCAGCACGACTTCAAATATTTTAGCACCCCAGTTGAAGAAGAATGATATTGTAAGCTTACTAAAATAATAGAAATATAAATTTTTTATTTTATTTTATCTCATAAAGTATGAAATCTTCGGATACATTTATTTAATAATTATTAAAAGAATATAAATTTAAAATCATCAACAGTTTCATCATTAAATAAATGTTAATTTTAAGCTAGTTTAGAAAATGAAATTTGCTAGAAGGTAATCCCCAAGCAGTATTTAAATGCTAAAGAGTATAGATATTAATGGACCATGATAAAATAAAAATTATTTATTAAAAAAAAGAGAGAAATGAAAAATAAAAAATTTCTTAAATTAATTTTTATAGACTTGATGAATAAGAACTTAATTTACAAAAAAGATGACAGACTTAATTTCTAAATTCCAAAGTTTAATTTAATTTAAGCAGATTTTCGGTCTCCAGATTTAATTCTAACTTATATTTTTAAAAAATTGTCTTTATCTTTTATAAACTATCATTTTGGCAAATTATTTACAATTTATCAATACTATTCTTCTTCAAATGTGAAAATTATTCCTGCTTTTGATTTATAATAGAAAACCAAAAAATTTAGCTTACAAAAGGAAAATTATATCAGCTGCTCTAATTTTGCATCCGAAAGCTTTAATTAGCTTATATATTATCATATTTTATTTTTAAATTGAACTAAGTTTGAATAAATATACTAACCCTTATAAAATTTGAATTGAGGCGAGAGCAAAACAATATGATCATTTTTATTAATAAATTGGCAGGATATATCTCCCTCTATTTTTTGAGAGGATGAGTATCCAAAAATTTAATGACTGTGTCTTAAGTCCTCTTTATGCTAGGAAATCCAATCCCCTCAGCCTCAGCCACCTCCACAACCTCCTCCTCCACAACCGCTTCTACCACCAACAAAACCTACACCTCTGCCAGAAGGGCCTCCATCCAATCCTCCACCATGATCATTGCTTCTATCTTAGACAAAGTTAACAGACCAATTATTATAATGATAAATTTTACCTTAATTCATTACTCCAATTACTTATTTTGCATTAGAGTTGCCAGTGTTAGATCTAATTCCCTAATATATAATCATCTAATTTAGATTAGCTTACCTCCTCTCCAGAATTCTTACAGCACAAGCTACCCATCTCAGTTATATAAGTTTGGTTGGGAGGCCTTTCTTCTTCACCCTTTTTTTCATAAAAAATGAAAAATTACTTTCAACCCGAAAAGATGCAAAAATATTAATTTTAAAATCCAAAATATAATTTTGGGGTCTATCAGGAAATAATCTTTATTTTAGAGATTTCAACCTCTCCGTGAGAGAAAGTTATAGATCTCTCAACTAATATTTGCGACTCTTAGAGTACTAGTCTATATATTCTAATTACAATAGTTTTTATTTGTCATTATGAAAAAATCTAATTAACGCATTTTATAATATCTTTCTTCAAAATATTTTATTAAATTTATCACTGTCTTTTTTAAAAAAGCTTTAGTATATTTGGAGCAAATTCACTTAATAAGTTTCTTTTATAAGTTAATATCTTTATGGAGTTATTTTATTCTTGCAAAAGTAGTTTTAAACAAAAACAAAAATAAAGTTAGTTTTCTTTAAGGTCTCCTTAAACATAAATTTATTTTTGCTCTTTTTAAAGAATATTTGCATATTTTTCTAAAATGAAAAATTTACCCTCTAAAATTTAAATTTGGACTAAAAATATCAAATTTTTTAGTGATTTAGGTTAATAAAGGATTTTTCATATTTTGATGAGAAAAAAGTGGGCGAGGAGGAAAGGGTCCCCGTTTGGTTGACTAAAGTCTTGAATGAATCCAAGTTAATTAATTTTAATATCCTATTGCTTATGATTTAAATATATAGGCAATTTTTTATCAATATGCAATACATTACTTAACCTCAACTATCAATATTTTTCCTGAATTTTACCTGTGTCTATTTTATTAAGTAAAAATCGGGTAGATAGCACCCTGACTACTAGCCTAGCTCCTCGGAGCAGGGGTGTCATGATGGCTACCCACTTACCACCATGGCAACCCTGTATAAAGTAAAAACTAGCCAATATATTGAATTCCATTTTAAATGGGATGAAAGTGCAATTCCCACCCCTTTTATTGGAAAAAAATTTTCCCAAAAAATCGTCCTATTAGGTCAAAATCGGCATAAATTACCATAAATTTATAGATTTCGGCCTATAAAATTCCTTGATGGTTAAAATTTACGATTTCATATTTCTGGGAAAGTAATTTTAGTCAAAATTAATATGAGTTTCTTCTTTAATCATCTTCACAGCACCTCTCAGCAGCGAGATATGACTTACGCATTCTTTTTCTTCCTCATCTTCATCTAAACTTGTGTAGCTTTTAACTCTTGACTGAGCTCCTCCACACAATAGTAGCAAGGATAAAAAGTTCTTAGAATTTTATGCTCAATCGAATGGTTTAATAATTATTTAAATAGGACTACTTCAACTATCACTGATTTGTTCCATTTTAATTTAATATCTAATTTAATTCTATTTTTTATTAATTCTCAGCTATAGTTTTATTGAGAGAAAAAATTTCTATATAGATTTGAAAATGTAACAAAAATCTAGGAAGCAAGGTTTAAATTGTATATTCTCTCCTCTAAAAAGAAATATATAAAAGGAGTTTGTAGAAATTAAGTTGATTTCTTAATTTTACAGGAAACCACATTCTCTTATTCTTGGTGATAATTAAAAACTTAAAGTCCATATTTTGAGGCCTCTCTATGCTTAAATATCAAATATCTCAGCTTCTACAGCCTCAAGAACCACCTTCGCCCCAACCATGTCCACCTCCTCCGCAGCCATGTCCACCGCCGTCTCCTCCATCCCATCCTCTACCATAATCATAGCCAAGATTCTTGACTCCACCACCGTATCCATCAACTTCTACATGGTTAAATGCAGCCCCATGAAGTTGGTATTTAAGAACAATATCGTTATTGCTTGCTCCTGCGCTTATTCTTGTAACATTTTTGTTGGGTTTTTATCTACTTCCTTGATTTTTAAATATAATAACATAATGATTGTTGCTTCTGCTACCTGTAGCTGTTGCAACTGATCTTTTATCCTAAAAATTGTTTAAGTCTCTCTATCCATCAAATCAAAAGAACTTCTCTTCTTAATTAAGTAGAGAAACCTTATTTCTTTGAGTACTAGATAATTTGGCTAACTTACTTTGAGGTCTCTGTTTTTCTTTGATTGAATGTTATAAATGCAGTTACCCATCTGAACTGTAACTTGAATTTTGGTTGTAACTAGTCTTTAATGATCTTCAAGTTATATATTTTTAATTTGATTGATTAGTTAGTAATAGATTTTAAATAGATAGAAAATTCTATGTTAGTTAAGATGGATAGCACATTACTTTCCTTAACTATAAATGCCTTGTTTTTATTTTACCTCTATTTGCTACATTTTTAGAGAATCTTTAATCTCAATCTTAAAAATCAAGAGGCATTTTAACCTTTAATTTAGGATGAATAAAACTGTTTTTATTCAAAACTAAGTATTTTCCCATTCAAAACCCCAAAACCCCATAATAAGATAAGAAAGTGAAAATAAGTTGTGTATAATTAATTTCTTTATTAATACTTATAATCATGCGAGTCAAACGCGAAATTACTCAAAATTAACTACACATCCTATCTCAGTTTCATTTTGACTCTAAGGTATGGATGTAGTCACCCTTATTAGTAGTAATAGCCAGTTCTCAACATTAACTCCATCGCAAAAATGTTGAGAGTGCCACACTATACTCTCGCATTTGAAAGTTGCAGATGAGAAATTTAGGAGTTGCAGCTGTTCCTCATCGCACTTCTAAGTTTCAAGATGTGCACATCAATTATTTGATTGATCCTCAAACTCTTCGCCACTAAGCGCACTTCAGTTTGGAGTAGCGCGCGAAGATCTTAATAGATAATTTCCTTATCTCAAGATCTCTCAGTAGACTGTAGCAAACATCTATCGTTGAAATGGCATAACGTACAAAACTGAGAATCGAGAGAAGCGCGTTATAGACTTCACTAAGCCATTTTATTATAATAATCTGAAATATACAATACCAATTTTATGTTATTTATTTAACAAGTATTCTCTCAGCTTTTAAAATATGAATGAAGACCATAGAAAAAAAAATGATAAATTTTATTCGTAATTTAACAGAAAATCACTTTCTCTTATACAGGATGAGAATCCAAATAATTTAAAGCCCATATCATAAGGCCTCTTATGCTATGAATTTCAATCCCCTCCGCCTCCACAGCCTCCTCCACCGCACCCACCTCCACCACAGCCTCCACCGCCGCAGCCACCACCTCCACAACCACCTCCTCCACCACCGTCATTTCCACCACCGCCTCCTCCACAACCTCCACCACCACCTGCGTCATGACCACCTCCATGAGAGTGACCGCCATCCCATCCTCCACCATGATCATGGCCTCCATGGTTATGTCCTCCATGATTATTGTCTCCACCACTATATCCTCCATCTTAGACATGGTTAACTCCTGAATCATGATGATGGTGATGATGAGCGACATCGTTATTATCTGCTCCTACAGCTGCGCTTGCAGCATAGTAGTCAGTGTTCGAGCTACTACTTCCCTGATATTTAAATTCTCAAAATATAAGAATAGCATTCAAAGATAGTTGCTTCTGGTACCAGCGGCTGATCTCTGACCCTAAATATTTGTTTAAATTTCTCTCTCCATCAAATCTAAAGATCTCCTTCACCTCTTAATTAAGTTTTGAAGTGAAACCTTATTACTTAGAGTGACTTGTATTTTGACTTACCTTGAGGTCTCTGTTTCTATTGGACTTAGTGTCCGTCATGCAGTTACCCATCTCAACCTTAATATGAGTTTTTTTGCTCTCGAGTGAATTTCGAGTTATTTTATTTTAATTATCTTGAATGGTTTAAGCTTTAAATAGCCAGGAATCTGCAATATTTGGTAAGATAGGTCGCAGCACATTATTACTTTCTCTTATCTATAAATACTTATCACATTTTAAATTTATCAGTTTCATTTAGTAGAGAGGATCTTTAATCTCATTGAAAATAAAAAGATTTTTAACTTTTTTAGGTTTGGTAAATTTCATTTTTCTCTTTTAAGGGAATATCAAGACTCTAGATTTATTTTTGCTTAGTAGCCAAAAATAAATATAAAAATACGCCTCATTTAGATACGATATCACCATATAAATTTATAATTATCATTCTAAATAAATTAGGGTATAGATTACTTTATCTCTTAAAATTATTGGTTATTTAAACAAAGAATTATTTGAAATCAGAGTAAAAAAATATGAGTAAAAAAATGACTCTATAAATTCTCTATAATAAAAACTATGATAAGATTTAATGCAAAAAAATTTTATAGATGAAAATTATTTAACACCTTAATGTTGTTTTTATGCTCTTCCATTTTTTTTATTTTTGAAATGCTCAAAATAAAATTAATTTTAATAAGTCGCAGCTTAATTATTTTTAATTTGATTAAAAAAGACTTCCAAATACTATGCATATTTATTTCACTCTAAACGATTATAATTATTAAAAAATCTTTTCTTTAAAAGCAAGTTGTACCTGGAAAATGTAACAACACGACTCACTTAGAAAACTTCCATAAAATAAGATATATGGACTTAAAGCCCATAAGATTCTATTAAATATTTTAATATATATTCTAAAGGAAGTTTCTATATTAGATGAATGTAGAGGATTTTATAAATTTCAAAATGGATATTTATTTTATATAGCATAATAAAATTGTGCAGGTTATTATTGATTGCATCAACTTAATTCGATTGGGGGAAGAGCCTAATATTGTCTGAAGCTAGTGTTAGATTTATGTTGACCCGTATTCTATTGCATGGTCCCAGTTGAAAATTTATTCTTTCTCTTATTTATGCTCAATACCTCGTTATTATAAGGATTTGTGTTCAAAAAATTTAAGTCTGTGTGGTTACAAAAAACTAAAGAGAAAGAGAAGAAAAATAATATTTGGTTTGCTTTAGACTCATCACTTATTACTATTTAGGGCACATCCCTATTCAAAAGCTGCTTCCTTTGAGTAGATTTGGAGTGAGAATGTATTTTTGCATTCAACTTATAAATACAAATTTTCAAATAATCTACATTTTTGCAAGTCTCGGATTTTAAGATGTATTCTGATATTCTAGCAGGGAATTGAAACATGCCCTGTCCTACTTAAAAGATTGGTTTTTGCTTCCAACGCTCTAGCTATCCAAGTCTAACTACTTCTTTATCGATTAGGTAAAAAGTAAGCAAATTATTTTTAACTAAATGCTATCTCTGTCATCGTCCTTACTCTTCTTAGATCTGTAAAATATAATAAATATAAACTTACTCAAATATTATTGTAGCTGACTTATTTCAAATCAGTTATCAAACTTTCCAGTTGCGCGACACCTTTGAGCTGTGGAAGTGGAAGTGCCAGTCTTTATATCCTAGCTCTGTCTGTTTTCCTTTGATGCGTCCTTTCCTCCTCGTAGATGGGGAAGTCTAAGTTTGTATTGGGGGTCATATTAAGCATCAATCTTGAAGCCTAAGATGCTCGATACTGTTTCAAATCTTATGCTAAGTTTACTCCATACTCAGCTACACCTTCATTATGCGTTTTCTCCGCTAATAGTTAAGTCTTCTTGAATGAAGAATGCCTCTTCCGCGCTAGATAAGATAGATTCTCTGCGAAGTTTGCGTACTTGGCTTATGAATGGTACTTGGAAAGTCCTGGATTCAGAGTTTAGTTAAGCTCTCTATGTAAAGATAGGAGCTGCTTAGTTGAAGCCAAAGGTCGTGGCTATTGCAAATTTAAAGTTTAGGAGTAGTCTTGGTTGTTATTAGAATAAATTGGCTTTGGAAGGTTCATTTTCTGAATTACGAATTTCTTGTTCTTAAGAAACTGTGTTTGATTGAGTTATTATGAAGTCTGTTTATATTCCTCAGTCTAAATATTGCTGTTGAAAATTGAGTTTTAATTTATGAGGTTGAAGCCCTGCTTCCCACCAATCTATTTAAGAGTAATAAAAGGAGGATTAAAAGATAATGAGATAGCTTTATTAAGAGTAGACTGTTTGCTGAGTTTTTGAAGTGAGGTCTGATTTTACAATTAATATAAATTAGTGTGTTAAATTATTGTGATTGTTTCTGGACTATGTTGATTACCTGCTGAGGTTATGGATAAAATAAATTATTATTAGGATTCTAAATTAAATTGATTGATAAACTTAGCTTTATTCCTTATTCGCTAACTTGTAAGATTTAGTTATTTTGATAGGTCCTTCGAAGTACCGCCCACTTTCAATATCGATTCTAAACCTCAATTAGAAAAAGATATTTATAAATATATAAACTATTCTATTCATAATTAGGTTATTTCAATTTTAATAGCTATTTTAGAAAATAGAGCTATATACTCCTGTTTGAATTAACTCGTGAAAGAGAAGAGTGGCCTGAAACAATGTTGGGACCCTCTATATTTCTAAGATTTCTCTAACTCTCTGGAGACCCTCTTTGAGAATTCTTTGCACTGTTCTTAGCATTCCTATCAATTGTATTCCATCTGCTGATTTATTCCTAGTTCTTACCCTCAATAGATTTTTAAGACTACTGGCCTTGGATAGTTTAAAATGATTTAGAGATTTTCATAAGTTTTACTCATGATGTTCTTATTGGCCTGCCACCTTTCCTTCCAGCTAAGCTCAAGACTTATAACTTTTAAAAAGATGCAACTTCATTTTAAGCTTGGTCTGAGATTGGAACTTGCCAAGTTTCTACTGCTCTATATGCTCTAAGATCCTCTGCCTTGTCCTCTCTAACTCCTCCTCTTCATTCTCTCTTTTCTTCTATTTAATTAGAATACAAGTGGTGTATGCAGGATTAATTTGTTGAGGGAGACATTTGAGGAGATATCGAACATCTATCCAGTTTTGTAAAAGCTATAGACTGAGGACTCCTCGTTATACTGATTCACTATAGCAGTGGACTGTGAGTAATTCTCCTTCGCCCTCTCTCTATCGATGTTCAAATCGTACTTCATGATAAGTTCAGCAAGCAAGCGCTGAGGCTTAGAGTGTTCTGCCTCTTTCAGAACTAAGTAGAGCAATGAATTCCTCTTCTCCCCATTTGTTATCCCCCCTGTGCCTCCATACTAATTCTTCTTCACTCTGGACTTGTAGTAGTTCTCAAACCTGACTCGGTTGGCCATTCTAATCTTCTATAGCTAGCTCTCAGAGTATTGAGTAGATGAGAGGTCATTCTTGCTCTTCTCATTTTCATCCTTGTCTGAGTCAACCAACTATATGTCTTGTACATCTTCGGACTAAAGCTTTGAGAGAAGATCTTTGGAGTTAAGAATTGAAGTGAGTCGCTTGATATTCATCTTAGTCTTGTAAGTTTGAGTCTGCAGCATGGCTTGCATCATATCTCTTTGCTGGTTGCGAGGCACCTAGTGAGAGAGGTAGTTGGAGCCTATCTGCACCTTCTACTCGTAAAGTTTCTGACGCATTATCTGCAGCTCCTCGATCTGTTCCTTCTTTTCCTCGCTGTCACTTTCACTCTCGTTCATGAACTCTACATCTTACTAAATAGATATAGTTATAGTTAGAGATCTTTATTCTGCTTGCGCTGTTTGATCTCCTCAATTTTAACTTATTTCTTCTTGATCTCCCTCTTGAAATTGTGAAGGAAGCGCAGTTTCTTTGCAACCGAGTCTGTGTTCTTTTCCTTCTTCTTCTATCGCTGCTTCGCAGACTTCATGTTCCATACTTTAAAACATAGAGAGCCATTTTATCTTATATTAGTATGACTTTCTTTTCATCTTCTTCCCCAATTGCGTCTTCCTCGTGGCTGTTTGATTTGAGCATGATTGCTGTTTGCAGATATTATAATTTATTTAAATTATACCCAGACTCCACTTTCCCCATCCACTTCTCTTATTGGAAAAACGCAATACTTGTCTATTCTTCTCAACAATATTATTTGCACAATGATCACTCTTAGCTAGTAGAATTGAATTCTAGATAGTGAAATGGTTTGATTGAAATTAAGACTTGAAATTTGAGGTGATCATCTTTTGTTTGAGTTGGTATTGGTTCTTGAATGAGCAGCTGAGCTCTCTGCGAAGTTAGGTCCATTGTTCATGTTGCTCATCTGAGTGGCCTTCTTCGAGTGGAAGCCACCAGGTCTGCTCTGGAACGAACTGTCGATCATCAAGCTCGAAGACAATTGACTAACGTGCTGCTATCTCGATTGGTTTAACCTTATAATCTTTGCGCAATATCTCACATATAAACTCGGTTCTGCTGGTTGTTAGGCACTTGGAAGGAGTTTACTCCAGCTGCTCCTCCAATGGCTCCTCCTATACCTATTCCAGATACTCCACCCTAAGGTCCTGTTCCAAAGCTGTTGAGTCTTCCAACCTAGTTGTTGCTCGCGAATCCACCACCTCTGCTATTCTTGGTGTTGCTGTGTTGATTTGATTGCAACACTGATTCGTTTCCAGTCAGGCCGACGTTGTGTCTACCCAAGCTCTGGTTTAGCTCACCTACCACATCATCTCCATCATCATCGTTAGAACTTGGAATGCTTGAGTTCTAGGTAAGTTCTCCTTCGTGAGTCATATCGTCACTGTCAATAAAAGATGTGGAAGAATAAGTATAAATTTGAATCAGAATCTGGAACATTGCCAGTTTGTTTCTTGAACTACCCTTTAAGAGATTTGCCTCTGGGTTTATCTCTATTAGCCTGCTTTTGCTACTAAACATCGTTTTCTTAGAAGGAAAACACCACATCATCGTCGTCATCAAGATCAGCTCTCTGCTGCTGTCTTCCTCCCCCTTGTCCTGCTCTTGCATTCTTGTTCCTCGGGC
>JAJKFJ010014558.1:0-11008 GCA_027382625.1 Tetmemena sp. SeJ-2015 | reverse complement strand
ACTCTTCTTGTAAAATGGCCCATAATGACATTAAACTAGAGAATTTTGTAGTTGACTCCCATTTCAGAGTCAAACTCATTGACTTTGCGTTTTGCGAAAATATCCACAAAGTATTTCAAAAATACTTTTCTAAACTGGATGTTAATAAAGATTTTTAATAGATTTTGTCTTATATTTATCATTAAAATATAATGAATGAATCAACGAAAATTATTTTTAATGAATGAGAAGCAGATATAATTTTGAGGATTATAAAAAAATGTCATTTACAAAAATAAAATCCTGAAAGTGCAAATAATTGTGTCTATAATAAGTAGGCCTAGGGGAACGATGCAGTATCTTGCCCCTGAGGCTCTTGAGACTCTAAACCCAGATAGAATGAACGTTTCTCAAGTTATGAACTTTAATGCGCAGCCACTTTAAGTTTTGACGTAGCTTAAACCTATTTAACCATAAAGCATGATACATATAATCCATTTTCGCTATTAGTTTAATTTATTTAATGATCAATGGCTACTCTGGAGAGAAAGCTGATGTGTTTGCTCTTGGTGTGTTACTCTTCTGCACTTAAACTCACTCAACATTAATCAATTGCAACATCTTAACTTATTTGAATTTACTTCGGATTCGCTCCATTTGATGATTCATTAAATTCAGTGACAGACCCACTCTTCCAGCTGCTTTCATCTAGTGATAGCAACCAAGTGGAAGGTTACTTCTACCTCAAATTCAGAGAAAGAAATCTCCCATTCAATCTCCTAATGAGTGTCCCTCCCCAACTCAAGCGCCTTCTTGCTAAGTTATTAAGCAAAGATCTTGCAAGGAGACCCTCAGTGGAAGAAATTATCAAGAGTGATGAGTGGCTCAATGACTCTCGAAACGCTATGTCTCTATAGGATTATTAGTCCAGTTAAATCTGCTTAACATATAGACTTAAGGATACTATTTATATCCATGATGAAGGATATTTATAGAGATTTGGAGTCTGCGAGTTATCATGACTTTATAAGTGAGACTGAAAACATACAACACCCTCAAACTTAAAACTAGAGAACAAAAGTTGAGACCAGCTAGTGTACTACATTTGGTGCTATGAGATCGGCAAATCAGCAAGAGTAGATAGGTAGCGTGGCAAAAGGAATAAACGTTATCGCTGTTGAGCCCTTTGGGTTTCATATGCTTGGGAGTTAACGTACTCCATTTGTAATCCCTAAAATGTATTGCGGAATCGATGAGATTAGAACTGAAGATGAGTAATCTGAAGCCTCTACCGCTCTTTGCGTCAACTCTCAAAAGACTTCGAGAGATAGAATTTATTCAGCTCAACATGAAGATTACGAAATTGAACACGATCAAAATAAGGAGGGATAATAACTTCAAGATAATATGAAAATGTCAAGTGAAATTCATAATATGCTTTTTATGAATTATGGATGGAAATTCAAAATCAATTGTTAAACGGAAAAATTAAAATTAGAAGATTAGAAATGCCATCAGTTTATTCGGGATTAAATCCCTCATAAACTTTGGTCATATATTCTTTAATTTTTATTTGATTTATAGACAACAGCAAATTCACTGTATTGCATTCCTTAGAATTTAGGCTCATCTATTTCAATATGTCTAAGTTAAATTAAATTTCATGCTGCTTCTCTCAAAATGTAAAATTCTTAAAATGAGGGATAATATTTTAAGCTCTTAAAATTTTAGTCAGTATTTAATTGAAAAAGAATAGTTTAAGAATACTGAAGATGAATTTTTAATTAAATACTTTAAATACAAATTAGAGCTATATTAATTTTTGAAATTAAATATGATTTGAGTATTCTTTCATCTTTAAGGACCTCTATAAACTATAAACAAATCTGGCGCCTTAAATGAGCTAGTGGAAATCATAACTTTAATCACAGCAAATCAATCTTCAATATTTTAGATTCGTCTATTAAATAAAGAAGTAAAATTATAGGCTGCAAAATTTTAAATTTCTTACTTTCTTTTTAATTCTTTGAATCTCTGTTTAATTTCCAAAGTTTTATATACTAAAATATTTGCCACTAGTAAAACTTTAGTTTTTAATTCCATAAAAATCCCTTTCGAAATCACTTTTAGATTTAAAATTGGCAATAAAGTATATTAGTAGATAAATATTTCACTTCCTATTATAATGAATAATCCAGAAAGGGTTTTACTTGGCTAAACTTGAGTAACTATAAGAAGTTTATATTTTGAGTGAATGTCTTATTTCGTAATAATTATTTCAAACTTTATTTTTAGAAATTTATCTTATCCCGACCTCAAAATTATAAGTTCATCATTATCGATTCAGTTATGAAATAAACTTTTAGTTCAGCTCTTTCTGCCAAACCTAATTATTCTGCAGACACTTAAATTCTTGTGTCGCCTTTTATAGATTTTGAGTAATCTTTGCAGTCTATTTAAAATAGATTCATTATAAATATAATCCAATCCAATTTATAATATGTATTCTTCTGTGATGGTACCAAGAGCCTGTTTTTTATTCCTCTTGGCTACATTTATCTTCTTTTGGTGAACTTCTTTTTCTTGCATGCCTCCTCCTTTGCTGATCTTTTCTAGCAAATCTTATGACAGCAGGCTATTGAACCTCTATGGTTAAAAATAAAGAATAAGTTGGTCTGGATTGATGAGTTCTTGCGGTGAGAAATCTAGATTGTCTTTGTCAGGACTGGCTGGAAAAGTCAAGTAACCTTGAGAATCTGTCTCTGTGATTTAGGTATGGTTTACTTTTTGATAAGTCTTGGAATTTTAATGATGCTAAGTGGGCATCTATCCACCCATATTAAAATTACTAATATCTCTTCCTTCCCCTCTCCCATCTTGCTTAGCTTATAAGCTTCTTTGACTATTTTGCTTTAAATTGATGTGTGTCTAAGATTTCGCTTATGCTAAAGACTTGACTTGTATTTATTCAGTTTAGTCCATTTGAAAGTCCCTAATTTAGTTTAGATTCTTTTTGGCTGAGCGCAGAACAGAAGAGTGAAGCCTCTATGTTTTACCAGTCGAGTGAGGAGTTGCGGGTGAGTTAGAGTAAGTATCAGATACTTTGTACGAAGTAGGAGAGCGATGATTCTTCAGCTAATTTACGACTTCAATTTGATTGTAAGTGCTAGTGATCTACCCTTGAATGATATCTGCAAACTCCTGCTGAAAATTTAAAGTCAAAGAATAAATTTAAAGCAGAATTGAAATTGGTGGAGATGGGTTTGTCCATTTTGACTAGGAAGTTGTGTATTATGCCCTTATCTCGCTTTTTGTCTATTAAAACTTGCTTGAACTCCTTTAGTACTTCCGATTCCTCTGGGTAGGGCGGAGAGTACTCTTTCAAACGCTGCTGCACTCTTTTAGGCAGACCTAATATGTCATTCTCGTTAATAGAAAGAAATATTTAATGCATGCAAGAGCCTTAAAAAATTAATGACTAGACACTCACTCGGAAGCATAGAGTAGACATAGACACCTTGGTTTGAAGGTGGTATCTCACTATCATAGTTGAGGATATGTAGGTGACCAAAGTAGTCTCCTTACTCTAGAACATCTATCTAGATGTATTGTCCGTTGCTCAATCTTTGGATCACTTAGAACCTTCCACTCAAAATGTAATAAGAATAGAAGCATTTGAATAAATGAAGTAGATGTTCTTTGACTTCTTATCACCTGAAACCACGACAGTCTTTGAGTGAAACTGCTGAGTGTGAGCTTTCATAGCTAAAATTATCACCTCATAAATGTCCATGTCTTCTCCGGCGAAGTAAGGCACGTTATACAGAAATTCTATGCTCCTCTCAATGTCACTAAAACCCAGGCCTTGCATCTAATTCAAGTACACAGTCTTTGGAAAGCGGAGAATATTTTTTTTACTCGATATTATAAATATTTGACCAAGATTAAAATATGTGTCTTTGACTTTGCCATCACTGTTTGAATGCGAGGCATCTTATAGATGAGTTCTATGTCACCGAAATAATCCAAGTTACTAAGGTCAGTAACAGCAAGCGGGTATTCCTCCTCAGTTAATTCGTTGTAGACAATTTGATAGATAGTCACTTGCCCCATCATCACCATGTAGAAATAGTCAGCACTTTCGCCCTTCTAATAAATTGACTCTTTCTTAAAATTAAAGGCCAAACTATTGAACTATAGTTAAACCGATTTTCTCTGAATAGACCTAGAAGGAAGCTCTTCATAATAAAGATTATTATCAGTTAAAGTTAAAAGTCTTCTCAGGATATTCGTTATTTGCTCTTGATTTGTTATGCAGCTTTTGAATACCTTGCTCTCCTAAAAACTTGTTGTGAACACATTTAAGGTATTACAAGCAGATAAGAGACCAGTCTGGAATTTTCTGAGTCATTTCTCTATTCAGGGAGTTTGGTGAGTATGGCAATTAACTCTTTGTGGTACAGCTCCATGCCTCTCATCTCCGCTCGCAAATTTCTAATCTTCATTTACTCCTTCTATTTTGAAGTCAGCTTGCTCTTGCTGCTATTTCGAGCTAGAGGAGAAGTCATTTCTTAAACAGTAATTCTATTTCATTACAAATATTTCTCAAAATAGAGATCACGCTTCCCTATTTGTGTATTAAAGGGGAAATGAAATAATTATTCTATTCGCTCTTTTGCCATAGTGAATCATTCTATCAGATTTGAGCAGACGCTATTAGCAAACTATGATTTAAAGATATGTCCATTCTGCTTTGTTTTAATTCAATTTAAGCAGTTTACATTACTTACTTATAATTTATAGCTCACAAACTCTAATCAAACTTTTCATTTATTTTAGAAGACAGGGCCTCAACCACCCTACATAAAGCAAAGCCCTTGCGAGGTTTGCCTTAGATAGGGCTTGTCGGCATCAGACCCTGCCCCCGCTCCACTTTTCCACAAAAAGAGGGTCGATTGTGGTATAGATAATTGTCTTAATTTGAATAAGCAGTGTGACCTAGAGCTCTGCACTCTTTTATGAAATACACCTGTGGTTTCGTGGACGCGTTTCAAAACTCTTGGTGAAGAGAGTAGCTAGTCTGAGATATTTAAACGCAGTTCTAATTAAAAGTTAATGGTTATTATAGTATCAGTCAATAGTTGCTGCTATATTCATTTTCTTATTTATTTTGGAAGTTAAAAGTTCGCTCTCACTTTGAGATACCAGAGACGATAAAGATTTAAATTCAAAGTTAAATTAGATGTCTTCTCAGAAGTCACTATTTAATTATAATTTTCAATTAAGACTTAGATTATTCACAAAGCATCAATTCAAAGTTATAATAAAAAAGTTGCACATAATTTCCTTTTTGCCTATTTTATATTTCATTCATTAAAAACACTGACTTCATTTTTTCTTTTTAAAAAAAACGAAGGATACGCTTATTCGTTATTAATTTGATCAAAAATACTCGCATATTTTAACTAAAGACAAATCTCAGCATTAGATACATGTATTTATTATATATTATTTTATCATCTGAAATTAATGATGAGATTAAAATTTTGAATAATTTTTACAAATAAGCCAGAGCAAAAACTTAATTTCACTCAAGGATTTAAAATTTCTCTAATATCGAGAGAGCCTCGATTATCTCGCAAGGGCCTATTGAGCAGACAGTGCCAGAGTATCTCGCAATTTAAGTCCTACCAGCATCATAAACTACATAGCTCTTAAGGCCTATACTCTCAGCTTTCTCAGCTGCGCCTTCTAAATCACTAAGACTGTGAGCAGCATAGGTCTGTTGCGCAAAGTCCACAGAGGACCATTAAGCGAAGAGCACTGGATCTTAATCGATCAAATCCTTGTACATTCCTAAGACTGCATGCCCCGCCTAAGCACAAATCTTTCCTTTAGTCATCCCCAAATCAAGTCTAATTATTCTTAGTTTCATAAGATAAGTTAGTGAATTTTAATTATCACTGTTATGTATATGACATGCAATTTGAATCCCTGATTCCAAGCCACACTCGGCACAAGAGCAGGATTTATTTTGGTTTCATTCTGCTTCGCTTATTCAACTTTTTCTTAGGCTTGATTATTTTATTTCTGGGAGTCTACTGCCTCCTCTTTCTATTTTACTTCTGGTGGTTGTCTTGAAGTATCTTCCTGCGTTTATTATTGTGTACTATTATTCTCTTGATTGAGTTGGGTTTATTCCAGAGCAGTTTATGTCTGCTGCACAAGTTCTTCCTCCATTATGTTTTTAGACTTATATTTTGTATTAAATTATTATAGAGCTGTCCTAATTTAATAATTGAGCCAAATTGCAAAAGTGCTTTAATTAATTTATATTTTGGAAGCATCTTCTCTAACTTAAATATTTTATTGGAGAAAAAATGAAAATACTCATCGTCAACGCTCATCAAACTAATCCTGAGGGCTAAAAACGTTTCGACTAATTTGTTCTACTCGTCAAAGAAGTAATAATTATATTGGAGGTTTTCTTAATTACTGTTTAGATTTTCTCAAGGCAAGTACAAGCATTAGCTGGGGTGCCTGAATTTATTATTTTGAGAGTTAAATTTAAATGGAATTTAGAAATTAATTTCTTCACAATTTAATTTCTTTAGAGTAGTACTTACCGAGTTTTTATTAAATATACTAAAATCATATTTTAAATTTTAGAATATTTTTAGCTATACTAGAGAGAAATAAAACTTAGATGACTATCTCTATGAGCCTGAGTCATTTTATGCAAACCACGAATCTCAAAAAGTAAATCACTTTTCAAATGAGCGATAAATAATGATGATGATGAGTAGATGTTTGACTATCTGGATTTTGTGTTCATCGATGGGGAAGGAGGCATGCTACCTTGGTAGTCTAAATGCAAAAAGGTAAACTATAATATTTTAATGAGAGTGTATAATCTGTGTCTATAGTTAGGAGTGCTGTTCAGGATGTGCAAGCTAGCAAACAAATGCCTCTTCGTTTCTGGGATAGGAATGTAACTCCTTGTGTACTACTGTGCAACTAACTTCGCTAATCTGCAAGTCATAAACAATCAAGAGAGGGGAGGGCCTTTGACCTCTATCAAAGATGTAGACGCGAGGATACTATAACAGCTCAAGCCTGGCCAAGTGTATCTGGACAATCTCACTGGAGACTATTATAAATACGATGCTCCTAAAAGCGAGTGGCTTCCTGAGGGAAATGTAGGACTTCATTACTCTCGAGCTATGGCCTCCTTGGGAGGAGTAGTTGGAGGAGACCTTGTCAAAAAAGTCTCAACTTACAAAGAGAAAAGTAATTTGCATTTTCGTCCTTAATCATTCATTCTATATTTTAGTGAATACTTTAAAGCCTGCCTTGTTCTATTCCAAGTTGACAGATGTTCGCTGCTCTCTCAAGAAGCAATATATTCAACACTACATATCTGTAGACCTGCCTCAAGAATTCATAGTTGAGAATAGGAATACCTGGGACCCACACCCTGTCAACATAACCAACATTGATTTAGTAGAGCAGAACTATGAGACCGTAGCTGAGAGCGAGCGAGGGCCTCAAATAGCTCTGCACAAGAACACTATCGCTGTGCAGTTTCAAGTAGATAAAAAGTACAAGGAGAGCGTGCAGATTCTATAGAATTTCATCGCTCATAAGATGCAAGTGATTCAGGATAAGGGCAGGATTCATGAGACTTTAGAAGTTGCAATTGCGAGACTCCATAAACTTAAAATCAAAGTACCCCAGAAGATTGTATTAAGTAGCGCAGTCTTTGATATCATTAAAGCTGAGAAAGAGAGAATTAATTCAAGTTTGAGTAAGAAGATTAGTCAGACGGTGGAAGTATTTAGAGATGAATACAATGATGAAAATATTTAAAAATTATTAATGCATATTGAAATGATGATATCCCTGAAAATTCTAGCACGAAAGCAAAGGATAGATACAGATAGTCAACAAACGATAGTCAAATCTAAAAGAATCAGACTGTAAGGCAGTCTCAGCAAAGCAATCAGAGTTATATAAATATAGACAAGGTGAATCTGAAAAGCGAGAGGGTTGATCTCTTACGAAAATCTACAATGACTTAGGGAGAAAAGAAAATCAAGTCCATGCTTTAGCTTGAAGAGCAATCACATCCAAACATGGGCAACTTTACAAAAGAGTTCAAGCATTCTGGGCTTAATGTCTCCAAGAATAGGCACTCCGCTTTAGTAGTAGATAATAACGCAGTCAGCTAGACAAGTATTCCTGCTACTACTTTGAAAGAACAGTTGAAGAAGCTTGGCTTAAGAAGCTCTTATCAAAGTTAGTCTACAAAATAAGGGTAAACAGCAGCAGCTTCAAAATCTGAGTTAGCTAAAGCAACTGGCTATGACCCTTCTGTGAATTAATATGAGTATGGAGGAGAGTATTAAGAGTCTAGTTACAAAGTGGGTGGTAGTAAGATCTCAAACGAGAGCAGATTGTAAAGCTCACACGTATTTAAAGGGTTCAATAGTGATAGAAAAGTCCTTCAGTCAGATTAGAACGTCTTTAATTTCTCAAGATAGAGCTATGTTACTAATAGCAACGCTCAACTCTCAACCTAAATTAATCATAATTCCATCATACTCTTTATCTAATTTTTTATTAAGAGCTCTGAAAAATTTACAAATTCAGCCGCTACTCTTTCGCAACAGACTCATATTGCAGCCAACCAAAGTACAGTCATCAGACCCAAGCGTCCACAGTCAGGTTTTAGGCTCAGGAATATCCAAATTTTGAATTCTAGTCAGAGCTTCAAAGAATCAACAGACCAGAATAAAATAGGGTAAAACTAGAATTCTTCAAATTAGGTAATCAAAGAGGATAGTTCGAGTTAAAGAGTGACATTTAGCGAGACTCGAAGATATAATGAAAACCCAAGGGATGAAAAAGGAGAGAGTCAAAGAATTCCTAATAAAGATGAAAATGACTATTCAAACAGAAGTCAAGTCGAGGGCTTTTAGTTGCCTAAAAGTTCATTAAGCAACCCTATAAGAGTTTCTCATTCGTAGTTCTCACAATAAACATCTTTATCTATTTTCTAATAGATTATTTACATTAAATGGTTTACTAGTAAAGAGCTTTGCTGCGAAGAAGAAACTTATTTAATATTATAATAAAAAATATTAAACTTAGATTCCCTGACAAAGAATTAGTTCAGAGAGCCTCAGCAGGCCTATGCGAACTCCTAGATGAATCAATATGCGAATCCTATAAAATCCCAAACCTCAAATTATTTCAACTCCTCCTCCCGTTAAAAGAGCATCCCTCCCTCTACCACCTCTCTAGTAGCAAGTCATGCTCATTTGAATGAAGATTATACTAGGAATCTCAACTATAACAAAGAATAGAGATTTATGTCCTCAAGCTAAGGCTAACTAGAGTACTCGAATTTCAACTTATCGCAAAAAAGGGAGTCTAAAGATAATATCATCTCTGGGTAGATCACAAGCTCAAACAAGTAAGAGGAGAAGCGATTAAAGATAAAGAAGCTGAAGGACTTTGTGATAGAGAAATAGTTTAGAGAGTAGTACATGAGGGATTCTCAAAATCTTTGGAAGAATGCAGAGGAGATTAGACGCATCTTGCATCCTACACTCTCTGCGGAGGAGGACAAAGAAAAGGCTCTTGATTCAAGTGGAAGTCGAGAGAGATAGAAATAGAATGAAGCGAAAAAGGCATAGAAGCAGCAAAAGAAAGACAAGCAATCAATACCCGCAAATGTATCAAGGAATACTAGGATAGAGGCTGTTGCCTAATCTTTTAACCAAGCAGGAATGTGTTCCTCCAGATCCTAAAATTCAATTAAGGTTTATAGGTCTTTGCCTTTATTTTCTTATTGTAATGATTCATTGTTTGGAACTCTAAATAGAAGGAGTGTAGTAGACCAAACTCCTCAACAGTCAGTCTTTACTCGCTACAAAGAATTCTAACAGCTACCTCAATATAACCTGGATATAGTAAGTATCCGAATTCGATTCATCTCCTAACTTTTATTTTAGCCAACTATTAGAAATGCTTCACCTTATGTGGGAAATGAAGAAGAGCAACTTTTCTATCTCACTCAGTTAATTTTTTGTTTGGTGTTGATATAACTAAGAAGAAAAGAAATAGAGAGCAAGAAACACTGGATTGTCAAAGGGAAGGACTTCAGAGCAAGCTTCGGCAAGGCCTCTACAAATTCGGAGAGGACCTTCATAAAGAACTATGTGACAGCAGATCCCTCTCCTCCCCCCGTTCTTCACAAGTTTAGAGAAGAGAAGCGGGAAGAATGGATTGGCGGTCATTTCAAGGCTTGATACACAATTACATCTACAACTTATATATTTTCCATCCTATCAGTTTAATCCCAATTTATCTGCAGAGAGCTTTTATTTGATTATCATAATTTCACTATTTTTTTTTAGTAAGTATCTTCTGTAAGTTTCGAGGTTGGTGAGAAAGGATGAAAAGGAATTTTAAAATAATTTATTTTTTGATAAAATTATTAGAAATTTGAATTATGGCTATAACTATTATCCCTCATTTGCAAATTGAATCTCAGATTCTTTCAATTCTACATTATATTTTATGTTATTTGATTGGGCAATAATTTTAAAAGTATCAAATACTTAGAGTTTTGCTTGTTTGGCCAACTCTCTCGAGTAATAACTTTAATATCCTTATTTTATTCAACTCCCCTCTTATTCTCACTTTAAATAGTTGTAAGTAAACCACTACCTCAAAAATTGATTAATTTAAATCATTCCTAATTATTATACTAAAGAAGAAGAATTATAATTATGCTTTGACAATTTAAAAATAAGTGTTATTGTTTTCATATTTATTGAATGATTGAGGGTTTAAATTGAAGTGATGAACGTTGAGAGCAACATTTACAAGCGGCCGGCTGCTCGAGTGACCGGGATGTCCTCGCGCCAGCAGGTGCTCTATCTAATGCAAAAAACGCAAAAAGAAGCTAACTGGGATATGGACAACGACTCAGACTTCTATGATGGTATTCCAATCTAAT
>JAJKFJ010014550.1:0-11013 GCA_027382625.1 Tetmemena sp. SeJ-2015 | reverse complement strand
TTAATATTAAATCATAAGAATTTTAAAACACTATCATTGACTTATTCTTAAGATTGTAACATTTTTAATTTATGTTTTACAATTTCTACAGCCTCCTCCCCATTAGTTGCTTTTAAACACGAAATCTAGAAGTTTGATTATAACATCGCATCGATCGTAATTATTTTAGAATAGAAAGATAAATATATTAAAAAACTCATTACAATAAATTCAATAGGTTGAAAATGTTATCGTCTACTACTATAATTTAAGGCCCGAAGTCAAATTCTAGATCTAATGGACTGGATACATATTTGTTCAAGAGCTGTCGATTAAATTTTGAAATTGACCTCTTTAATTTTCTATTTAAATTATTTACTTCATCATCCTATTTTTTAAAATTAATCTTTGGTTTTATTACAGCTGCTGAGTTAGTATATGGGAAAAAGTCTGTTTTAATCTATTGAGAGTCGAGAGACAAACAGAAGGAGGAATAGAGGGGCATGTTCCCACTCTCCTCATCTTAATTCTCCATTTAGCAATTTATATCTTGGAACGAAAGAGGCTCTTCCTCAACAAGCCGGTCTGGGGTGACACACAAAGGGGATTATATATTTTCTTCTTAAAGTTTAATCTCCTCAGCCTTTGATTGAATACGAGTGATATAAAAGTTTATAAATTTATAAAAACATTCTCTCTTTCAAGAGCTTAAATTGTGAACACGAATCTCGCTCCTTGGTCATACTCTTCATCATAGTAAATTTCCCCTCCGCAAGCTTGAATTATTTTTCTACAGATGTGTAATCCCAAGCCAATGCCTTTCGTGTTGAGTAAATGAGTGGCTTCTACTTTGCCAAAAAGAGTAAACAATTTCGGCCTATCCTCTTTTGGCACGCCCACACCTGTGTCAGCTACAGCTATTTGTAAAGTCTGAGTCTCAAAGATGAATAGAGGAATTAATGAAGAACACCGCATTGATTTATAATAAATAATATGAAACATTAGTAATCACCACATGAGTACACTATTCAACCAATGAAGTCAAGATTAAGATTGACCGCACTCCATCTAATAAGAGCAAAATAATTTTAGTGCTCAATATTAAACCACCCTTCAATAACCTTTCTGATTTCTCCTTATATGATAATCTAAGGATAATATAGAAAATCTTAACTCTCATTGATTAGAATAAATTAATTTAGGAATCAAATTGATTTGAGAAACATCACTGTGCTAAGACACATTTTTAATAACACTAATAAAAAAGCTGCAAGTTATTCAGCCTAAATATTAACTATCATTAGATACCAAATGAGGACTCAACAACTTATCCTTGTATCCTCGGTTTAGGTCACATCGGTATTTTAGCTGCTCATTATTCCTTTTCATGGATTTTACTTGTTCTGAGAATACGGGATTCTTAGTAAAGGTGATATAGGAACAGGCAGCTCAAACTCAAAAATAGCGTTACAATAGCAAATTCGAGAATCATCAGACTTCATGCATTTATCAATTATGATATTCAGCATTTCTTACCTTTGTTATATTAAACTAGAAAGCCTAAAATATTTTCTAACTCATCAGAATTTATTGCTAAGCATATCTTTTCGCCAATCAGTTAACCTTTTTAATTCAAGCTGGTGTTCTAAATTTAATTTTCAATTTGAATAAAATGAGTCTCTTTAAAAATCAACAATTTTATGATTACATTACATTTGAATGAATTTTTCTCTTTTTGATATCTTGCCGAAATGGAAATTTCACCACGAGAGGTAAATTTCATAGAGTTAGTGACATTTAAATTACCTCATAATTATATTATCAGCTTTTTAGACAAGATTCATAATAACTTATTTGACTCTTTGCTCGTCGAACCAAATATCTTTTGGCACTGATTCATCAATATTAGAATAAACACGGATTTGCTTCTCCTAACAAGATATCTAAAACATAAACTTAAATTTTGATAAGAAAATAAATCATTTTTTTTAGCAAAAAAAATGAAATAATTTAAAACTATTATTCCATAAAATAAGAGGTTTTATTAAATTAGAAAGATAATAAAGAGAATAAATTACGATTCCCATAAATGCAGAACATTGATTAAAGGTGGATCTTTTTAAAACTCTTTTCTTGAGTAAAGAATATTATAAATCAAGTTTAATTGAAATAAGTACACTCCTTATAAAAGAATTCAAGTTTAAAAACCTAAAATCTATAATATGATATAAAAGCTGAATACGTAAGAGTATGAATAATTAATTTATTAGTACTTATTTACTTATGAGGTAAAATTATTCATTTAGAAAGTTAAAATTGAGAACCATGATGTGTTGCGAAAGTATCTTCGCGTTTAACAATGAAATTCGATGCAAAGTCCTTGCATGGAGCAATTGTTCGGTAGAGCGATTTAGTTAGTAATATATAGTTGATTAGTGTAGAGTGCAGAAATGAAATTAAATATGGCGAAGCTTGAAGCCATACGAGAAAAATAAAACTCCCCAAGTTGTATATTCTGACCTTATATTAATGTTACCTTTCTTCGAATGGTAGGAGCAAAAGCAAGAAATGATCGCGGCTAAATATGCAAGAAGAGATAATGGGGAGATTTAAGGCTATTATATTTTGAATCGATTTTGAGTCTCCTGCAGAGATAGTATTTCAGAATACTCCTCTGACTTTTTTCATTTCAACGTCATCTAAAGTTGTCACTTAATACAAATAACTTCTTTGACCTAAATGAAGGCATAGTTTATATTTCTCCTATAAGTTTAACAAAAACTTAGCATCGTCCAGTCATTAGCAAAAATATCAGAGAGGTTGCTAGCAGGAGTGCTATTATGATTGAGTTCATCTGATTGCTCTATCCTAATAGATATGGTAGGTCACAACCACTAGTGGCATCATGGGTTGATACTTATTACCTGAGGTGGCTATTCTAATTACACATGTATTTATACCCTTATGGATTCCTCCTTAATTCTGTTTAAATTTTTACCTTCTTACCTATGAGGTCATCTATTGCTTATCTGAAATTAATTGATGAGGTTTGAATGTTAAACTTGCCATTTTATATTTAAAAGAAGTCAAGGATGTCATTCACCAAGAATACATAAGTATATTAAATCAGAATAGCAGAATCTTGGAAGAGTTATTGATTGTTTTTAACTGTTTTAAACCGGCTGGGTCTGAAATGTAAAATTCCAGGTTCTCTACTAAGCCATGTTATAATTAATATGTTTATTTTAAGCCTGAAATAGCGTTAAGTGGTGTGCGCATGTCATGGGAGAAATAAATAATATATGAGAGACAGTGGCTGTGATCATCTCGAAAAAGTTCTTTTCCATTTTCATTTTTTCATACCTCACAAATTGAGTGAGACTATTGAATAGAACTAAAGTAATACATATATTCAATCGTAAATAAAATGTTTTTGCTAAAGTTGCAGGCTGATCCTCAAAATGAATCTCCTGAACTATTATACTCACTATTTCTGAATCACTCTTCTAACCTTTGTCATAATTAAAGTTAATTAAAACGAAGCATATAAATATTATCACTGGCTTTAAGGTAATCATTAGATAGGTTTGCACTTATATCATATTTTTTATCAAAGATGCATTCACAAAATTAATTGATCATCTTCTTTCTAGATTTATTTTCCATGATTCTATTATTGATAGCTTAGCTTTCGGTTAGCTGTAATATTTAAGGACATCTATCTATCTTTTATAGTTCTTAGGAAGGGAGGATTCTCATTATAGTTTTGATTTTATCTCAAATCTTTGATTAATTAAACTAACAAACATGAGGTTCAGTTTATAATTACTCAAAATAGGATATTCACCTTGATCTACAATTTTAGCCAATCCATAATCATTTTAAATTCCTTGCTATTTATCTTCATGGTAAACTTCAGTATTGAAATATGATGAACTCTAACTCTTAGAGAACAAATATTTTCTTCAATTAAAAAATGCTCTTAAATATTAATTATATATCGAATGATAGACAAATAATTAAAGATTCTTAAACTGGCACCAACTCTTAACTCCATTTTATTTAGCATGAAATTTAATTCTATCTTTTAATAAATTTTAGCAAAATTAAGCATGTCCATTCTATTTGGAAGAGCAGAGAATCTTTTGTATTTTTAAAGTTATTTATATGGGTTATTATTTTCGTGAATTGACTCTGAATGTTCATAAGAATCATCATCCTTTATGTTTAAGATTTCATAACAAAGCTACTTATTCCCCTTTATAAATATATAAATATTAAAATGAATATATAAAGTTTAAGTTTTGAAAAAATAGACATTTTTACTCTTCTTAAATATGCTTTAAATTCGCTATCATTAAGTTAATTTGCTTGACCAGCTACAAAAGCATAAAAATATATCAGTTCTTTAATTTGCAAAATATATATATATTTTTAAACTTTTGAATGATGTCTTTAAGGCTGTAGTGCTCTTCAGAAGCCATCTAGCTTTTAGATCTCTATTTTACAGTTTGATTTTGCTGTTATCCTTCATCACAATAACATATTTGGATTTTTCACAGTAAATTAAATCGATTGCATTTTACAATTAATATTATCCGTTCAGACGGATTATTCAATACTTGCTAGGAAGCCAACTTTTCCAGTAAGTAGCCACTGTTTTTCGTTTTTTTTTACTGAACTTTAGAGAAGTGGCTTCAAACCCATCCATAATTGGCATGTTACAATCCATAAATTTCCCGACAATTGTGGGATTTAATAAAGTAAAATTACCTTTTTTGGCATTTTTTTAGCAATACTCGGCCTACAAGGAGCGCTTACAGTACCAAAAGTTTTAAACTAGATGGCAAGTGCTTTGTCCTCTTTCATCCAGGCCTTTCAGAAGTAAACTCAGTAGTTTTTGAAAAATTGGGGCTGAAAGGATAATATTTTGCAATTAAAAAAATCAAAATTGTCAAGAATTTAATAATCTTAAAGGAATTCAAGTAGTACAAAAATAGTAAAGTTCAAAAATTAGAAATTGAATAATGCCCCTTTCATATAAAATCAGAGTCATTTCCATTTACAGGAAATACAAGGCACAAAAAATCTTCATTATTTTTTGTTTGATTTGTTACATAAAATGGAAATGGCCTCCCATAATAAACTTTCAATTCCACGATAAGATGCAGAATCTTCAAGTATCGTTATTAAAAACATAAAAAAAAAATGTTCAAGAAGAGGATTTATTAAGAGTAATAAAGCCCTGATTCTGTCTAACTCCGTACTTAAATTGTTTTATAGTTGTCAATATTGATGCAAATCCCCAAACTAAGAAAAGTTGTTTCAACTTTGAACTACTACAATCCCCGATTACTTCTATCTTAATCTCATTTCATTCTCCTTCTATTATTTATTCACTTCAAAACTGATTTACAAGTTAGAAAATATTAGAGGGGGTCCTTTAATTGAAGCAAACAAATTATTGATAAAACTCAGTGTCTAAGTCCAAGCTAATTTTTTGCAAATATGATTTTCCATTTTTTTAATATATTTTTTATTACTAAAGAATTTCAATTAAACGCGAATAAATTAAAAAATAATAGCTCTAAAATAATAAAAAATATAATTACTGTGGATTTATAAAAATCACTTCCGATTCCAGTTATATAGTTATGTTAAGGAAATATTTTGTGTGAAAGTCTTTATTTCAAATTCTTCGCTGATTCATTAAAAATAAAATTAATTGTGTAGATACATTTTCTTGAGCACACGCTTAAATATAAATGGTATAATTAATGAATGAGCTTCTGGAATCGACAGTATTTTAGTCATTTCTTTATTGACAAGCTTAACTTGAGTAAGTTCTAAGTCCAAAAGATAAATACACAAATAATTTTAAAGCATCATTGGTTTAGGAATGTTCAAGATAAATTACATTATTTTTATAATAGAATGAAGTTATTATATAATTTAAGATGACATTTTTGAGATCTTTATTGAGTTATTCATTCTTCTTGAGAGTTAAGAATTCGTTTTTTGAACTGCGCTCTATCAGAAAACATACAACTATGGCAAAACAATCTTTAAAATTTTCATACTAGAAAGTGTATTTTGAATTTCAATAAAAATTAATTATATAATATAGTTTTTATTTTTAGTTAACAAGAGCAGACTATAATTAGAAAACAAATACCAAGATCTGTGTTCTTTAAATGAAAGGCATAAAAGTTCTAGTAGCATGCTAAATTAATGATTATAATTTTTCATATTAATCACTTCAAAATATTTTAAAGAAATCTTTGAGATACAGTTTAAACAAATTTATCTTTTAAAATTTTAAATTCTTAATAGAAAAGAAAAAGTAATTAAATTAATTGCATGATTTTATAAATTAATGATCATAGTGACACTTGTAATAATCCAAGAGACATTAAGCAAAATTCCTGTCAAAATGTAAAACTAATAGAACATCGCTAATTGCATAATGGCTACTTGAGTTATTCAAACATAAATATTTTTATTGAAATTAAATATAAAAAAACAAAATATGAAAGAAGGAAAAGAAATTTATTAGAAAATTTATTTATGATTTCTCCTTCGAGAGTGTAAGTAAGAGAAAATTAAAAGCATGCCAAAATAAGCGTTGAATGAAGATTAGTTAGGTACATATAATGAAATAAATACAATTAAGTTTGAATTTTATAGGTAGCCTTTGAATTTGCAATTCAGCAAGATAATTATAACTAAAATATGGTGATCTATGCAAATACAAACAATTTAATTTTTTTAATAAAATTTAAAAAACAAAATATAAGTATTCTATTCATATTTTAAAACTCTTTTAGTATATAAAGTTTTATTCTAAATTCAAAAGCATATTGTATTTACTAAATTAGAGTTTTGTTTTATACTTGATAAATTATTATATTTGGCTATATTACGTGCCAAAGCATTGAAGCTATTGCTATGAAAAAAGGAATAAAACTAAATTCTCTTTATTTTCTTAAAATGGCAATTCCAGCTCCTAAACTGAAAAGTAAACGAGCGATTATTGCAAATTTCATATAATTTTGCAGAAACTTAATTAAATGCCAATTTTTTAATAGAATTGCAAAGCTAAAGACCAAAATTTGTTTCCTCTTGGACTCAACAAACATAAAAGAAGATAAAAAATAAATTATAGTTAAAAAATAAATGAAAATCGGAATTAAATTAAAATAATAAATGAGGAGTTGTAAAATGTTGGCCGTTGAAATGTAAGCTTTGTAGCTCAATATGAGACTTGTTCGATGGCTAATTGAAAATTTATATGAGTTTCTTCTTTAATCATCTTTTTAGCACCTCTCAGCTGCGAGATTTGATTCAAGCAAACTCCCAAAGACCAAATATCAACTTTTTTAGAACTTGTGTAGCTTATAACTCTTGACTGAGCGTTTCCTCACAAATATTGCAAGGATAAAAAGTTCTTAGAATTTAATGCTTAATCGAATGGTTTCATAATTATTCAAATTGGACACACTTCAACTGACAAAAAATTGTTCCATTTTAATTTAAATAATAATTTAATTCATTTATCCATTAAATTCTCAGCTATATTTGTGATAAAACTAGTCTCCCATGAGTTTATCTTTGAATCTGAGTGATATAAATGAAATCATGTCCTTATTTTGCTGGGATAGATATTTAATTTTTGCTGTGTTACTAGATAATGAACTTTATTTATTATATTTCTAATTTACTTCTCATCAATTCTTAATTTATCCTTTGGTTCCTTAAATTTTTACTCATCATATTGTTATAAAAATAAAGAAGCATTTTTAAAAAAGATTCAATAAAATTAATTTTTATGAGAGAATGCTTTACAAGACTTACACTTAACTATGATTAGGAGTTACTTACGCCTTTAAAAAACCATATTTAATTTCACCCTCATCATCTTTAATATTAGTAAACTGAAAAAGAAAAAGATTTTAAACAGAGAATAAAATTAATTAAGATTTTCCTTTTGTACTGGTCTTCTCTCATTATATACTAGAAGATTAATTGAGCTTATTTATTTAAACATGCTACGCTTTTTACAATTATACATTTCTTATAAGGTATAAAACACTATGGCATTAAGATAATTTTAATTATTTCTTTAAGAGCCTTAGAAGTAACTGAGAAATTGCAATTAAGATCTAGATGGATAAACCTAAAAGGTAGCAACTATTTAGTTAAAATTTTAATTAAAGGATTAAATAAATTTATTATAAACTCTATTTTACTTATTAGCGAAATTATAATATTGCTGTCACATAATTAATTAAGCAAACTGCCACTTTTTTTTTACTAGTGGAGACTTTGCTTTTGTGAAGATTAATTCAAATGTAGATTTATTAAGCTAGAAACTTTAGAGATCACGACGACCGTTATATTCATTTATTCGGAATGCGAAAAAATTTAAATTAATTAGAAGAAGTTTCATATTTAAATTCAATGTTTGACTATATTTAATTTAAATATCAGTTAAAATATTGTCCTTAATTTACTTTCCTTCAAAATTGAAATTATCAAGACCAAATAATTTTTATATATGAGAGATAGAAATAAATATTACGAATATCTGTTATGATTTTGCATGAATTCTTATAATCTAATTTATTATTAATTCTAAATTATACAATTATACAGCTTAAAATAGCGAATATGTAATATAAGATGTGTGAAAATTATAGTGCGTTCCAAATCCGTGAGGAAACAGTAGAAGTTCTCAAGTCCTAACTAAATAGAGTGAATCCTTGCAACCTTTCGTTGCTGACTCCCTGAAGTAGTCAAGTTAAGGCTTGACCGCATGCTATTTGAGGGGGGCCTTTCCTCGACAGTAAAATTTTATAATGAAAAAAGGTAAGAAAAAAATATGTTTTTGGATAATTTTCACTCCTAAATCTGATTCTTCCATTTAAAAAGGCCTGTTCGAACATCTAAGGCTTCAAATTTTAATCCTAATTTAGTCACATAGCCAACTGCACCTAAATAAAATCTATATTTTAAGCTAACTTTTCGCTATTGTAAATAAACTTAAAGTGCAATTTTTAAAGAGTACAACATTTTTTGAATATATAACATGTTTCAATTATAAGCCCAAAGAAGTATAGTTGAAAAATAGCAGCATTATCCGCTTATTCATGAATTAAATGTTTAGTTCTATAAAAATGTTGTATTCTTTAAAAATTGCACTTTAAGTTTATTTACAATAGCGAAAAGTTAGCTTAAAATATAGATTTTATTTAGGTGCAGTTGGCCTCTATGTGACTAAATTAGGATTAAAATTTGAAGCCTTAGATGTTCCAACAGGCCTCTTTAAATGGAAGAATCAGATTTAGGAGTGAAAATTATCCAAAAACATATTTTTTCTTACCTTTTTTCATTATAAAATTTTACTGTCGAGGAAAGGCCCCCCCCCATTATTTTAAAAGCACTGTCAAGCTAAATGTCAAAATTTGCTTCCTTTTGGATTCTACAAACTAAATTAAAAAGAAAGCATTAAAAGTATTGCTTAAACTAATCTCTGAGGAGTTTATCCTTAAATCTGAGAGAAATAGAAAAAATCTTAGGCACAATATATCTATTCTGTTCATTTTTTATTATATTCGTAATTCGCTTCTCATCAATGATAATTGGAGTACCGATTCTTTATAAACTCAAAAGTATTCATAAATAAAAAAAAATAAAATTTGAATTGTGAATAAATATAAATGAAAGCACTAATTTGAATGAAAGATTGAAGACTTTGCCTTTAAAAGAAATTAACTATAAAGAACTAAGCATATTTTGAGTTGAGGAGAATCTTTTAACAAATCCGTTTAAGTCAATAGATGATTTCACACTCTGCTATAAATAAATAATGAAAGGTATTTAGAGTTATAAACCTTCTACTAAGAGTAAAATAATTAACGATTTTTCTTCTTCATAGATTCTTTTGGTTCACTAATAGAAGAGGATGAATACTTTTGAGTCTAAATTCTTTTTATTAAATGAATGGAAAATAGGGGCTTAAATTAATCTTCATAGTCATTATATTTTATTTAAAGAGAGAGAACACAATAGCCGCTCAAAAAATATTCTAGAAATAAATCGGAGTTCTTGGGGAATAAAAAATCGATAAAAATATATATCAGAATTTAGAATCTTAATCATAGAGAAGCTTTTAATATTTAATTTTAATATTAGATAAAAATTTTCTTGTTGATTTTAAAATTAAAAATATAATCAAGCCTAAAACATACTTATGAGTGACAATTTATAAGTGAGATTAAGAAATTAAGAATTAGACTATGATATTTACACTATAATTATTAGGAGGGAAAAAGTTATCATATTAAGAAAGGAGATAGGTGGTTTTTTTAATACCAAATCTTATATCTATGAATATTTTAATTGAGATATAATTTGAAGATTCTTTAACTTTTAATTATCAAATCCAATATACCCATTTTTTAATTTTGCTTAAAATACAAATTTAAGTATGTGATTTAGGTTATGCTAAATTTAAATCAAAATTATTAAAAAGTGAAATGAAGCATATTAAAATGAGCGTAATTAAATTTCCTCTTACTCTATTAAATTTATAGTTCTGATAAAATTAAATAATTTGAAAATTTGGGCTCTCAGGTTTATTTTAAGACACCATATTTAGCTAGTACTGCTTAAAATAAATAGTTTTATATGAAATATTTTAGCATGCTCTCAGCTGGGCAGCGCTAACAGGTTTTAGAATGAAATCGTCCATTCCAACTTAAAAGCATTCATCCTTAAAAGTTTGATTTGTGTTTGCTGTCAGGGCTACAATATTTATCGTCATAGTGTTTAGTAAGAATTAATTAAAATAAGTTGTCGCTATTCAATTTCCTGATTTACTGAGTGGCTTCAAATCCATCCATAATTATTATTTTAATATTATGATATTGGAATTAAATGTCAAAAATTATGTGAGTACAAGTCTCTTATTAATATCATCTTTAATATATCAATCAATATTATTCATCGAAAACACGAGTGCGAAAACACGAG
>JAJKFJ010014541.1:0-11018 GCA_027382625.1 Tetmemena sp. SeJ-2015 | reverse complement strand
TGGAGTTGATGTTGAGAACTGGCTATTACTACTGATAAGGGTGACTACATCCATACCTTAGAGTCAAAATGAAACTGAGATAGGATGGATCATGTAGTTATTTTTGAGTAATTTCGCGTTTGACTCGTATGATTATAAGTATTAATAAAGAAATTAATTATACACAACTTATTTTCACTTTCTTATCATATTATGGGGTTTTGATTATGTATCACGCACTTATTTTATTGCTTCTGCAACTACAACTACGACCACAACAAGTACACAACCTTATCTTAATTACAAGAGATAATAGATTATACACACATATTAACTCTTACTCATGCAAGAATTAAAAGTCATTAGAGATGAACTACTTGCACGACAGGATTTGAGGTGAATTTGAATTTGAAATAAGTAATTTAAATTGCATATAATGAAAGACAGTAGCATCAGCATCAACAGTAGCAGTGCTGGCTCCCAAGGTGGCAAGGCTATCAAGGTTTCACCCGAAGAGCTAGTCTTTGAAAATGTGTATCTCAACCATCAACAAATTCAGCAGATCTAGATGAAGAACAGCCTATCAGCTCCAGTTGAAATTGTAAGTCAGCTATTCAACATCAGCATTTATTATTCTTCAAGGTTTAAAATTATCTTGGTATAGAACTTAAAGTCTTCAAATTTGGAGCGATTTGACATCGAACCTAAGAATCGAAAGCTTGCACCTTTCGAAACTTGCACAATAGATGTAGTGGTTAAAGTTTTAAAGCCACTGGCAGCTAAAACCCCTCAGTGCAGAGAGCAAATCTTTATTAAGAGCGACTTCTTTGACCAGAAGGTGAATGTGATTCTAGTGCCTGCTCCCAACATGCATCTCGGACCACCTCCCAGTCTCTTGAACAGCGGCATGAGTGATCTAAGTGGAGCGAGTGGAGTCTTCGGCAACTCCTTGCATCAAAGATAGACTAGCAAGGGAAGAGACCACTCTAATAGCAGCTCAGGTAGAGGCAACCAATCTAACCTCTAATTCAATAAGGCGGGTAAACAAAACCAACCTCCTAATTCCTCAACAGCCCTCAATAATCAAGCATCCTCAGTGGATAGAACTAACTCTTTTGAGAGACAGGGAAAAGATAAATTCAATGGCAGTGGAGACTTTGATTCAAATTTCAACAGAGTCTTCAATAATCAGAAGAGCGGTTCTAATTTCAACGACACACAGACCTCTCCAAAGTTCAAGTCACTCAGATCTCAAGGAAGCTAAAAGCAAACTGGTCATCTATCTTTTGGAGGGAATGGAAGCGGCCACAACACTCTGGTGTTAAGTTAACTAGAGAGAGAACTGCAAGAGCTCCAAGAGTCTAATCAAGAGCTAAGTCAGCATATCAGAAAGCAGGAATTTGAAATTCAAAACCTCAACTCTAATAATTCAATTTAGTACTGTCTACTTTATTTGCTTAAATGCATCTAAGTTGGATCAAGAAGTGCAAAAGAGGAGTGAGCTCGAGTCTTAGGTTGGACAGCGTTCTGCATCAGCTCCTTTCTCTAGTGAGAACGAGCAACTGATCTCCCACTTCAAATAACTCCTGAGAGAGCGAGAGCCCAATCTTGAGCAGCTTATGGATCTCACTCTATAAAGAGAAAGGGAACAGCAGGAAAGGAAAGACGCTAAGATCCTTGATATAAACTAAGAAAAAATGAAAATGCTTCCTTTAATTTAATCGAGTACAAATGGATTTATTGAAGATCAAGGATAAGCATTTAGAAGAGACACAAGCGAAGGTGATGCATTCAGAGGCTGAGTTTGGGAAACTAGCTCAAGCCTTCTAAGAGCTGAAGAGAGTCCTGAGGTCCCACGAGGATAAGTAGAATGAACTCACCACTCACCAAAATATACTGCGCTCTAAACTTATAATTTGATGTTTTAGTGGACTGAAAAGAATCAACTGCAGGAGAAAGTAAGAGACTTGTAATCTCAACTGGAGTCCTTCAAGAAAGGGAAGGAGTACAAGAGGTTGATAGAGTTGGAAGAGTAACTCTCAAAGGCGAACGAGTACATCTAAACTTGTTAGTAGGAGGTGCTTAAGTGCCAGACTGAACTTGCAACTATACATACTAATGTGATGGTAAATATTTGATGTTGCTGAGAAGAGCCAAGTGGAGGGTTTCTTTGACGAGGCAGTGCAGAGATACAAGGAGCAGTTGAAGCAGCAAGACATAGAGACTTCAAAGTTAAAGTATGAGCTGCAGATGGAGAAAGACTTGAGGCAGAAGGAGCAGGAGAGACTCCAAAGCGCACTAGAATAGATGAGTCAACTCAACTCTGCTAATTGATGAACATATAGTGATAGTGAATCAAACTTTAATATTGCTAGTTTGTAAGAGAGAGACTTGCAGACTCAGTTCTTAAGGCAGGAGAGGGAGTTCATGGAGAGAATCAATAGCCTATAAAGTGAGAAGAACTAACTACTCGAGCATATGCAAGCTGATAAAGAAGAGAGATAGAATGAGCAGGATCTGCTCAGAGAGATAATAGACAGAGTTGACTAGACACTCATGGGTAGTGATGGAAAACCCTCCAGCAAGAAGCATAAGTTCAAGAGCTCAAAGGGAAAATTAATTTCCCCATTCGTAAATTTTCTTTGAGTGTTTATATATTACTCATTTTGGAAAGAGTCTTATAAATCAACTTCAGGATAAAGTCGAGGAGGCTTTGCACATGTTCAAAGATCAGATCGTTCAAGTGCAGTCATTGAGTGACTCATGCACCGACCTCACTCAGCAACTTGCAGAGGCCAAAGTCCAAAACCAACTCTTGAATGAGGAAAGGGATGAACTCTTTGAGAAGACTCAAACCAGAAAAGCCAGAACTCAAGGAAGAGGAGTGCAGACTCACTTGGAGTTAGAGGACATGGAAATGTTTGAAAGTCAAAGAGAGAGGCAAGAAAGAGCAGCTGAGGAGAATAACAATCTCTAGAGGTACTGCCTTGATCTCGAGTCGAAGCTTTAGAGAGCAGAGGAGGAACTGCAGGATAAGAATCAGGAGTCTTATATTAAACTTACTCATTTTCTGCAGTTTAAGTTATAGGAGTTGATGTTCGTGATAAAGAGCCAGCAGAGTAATTTAAGAGGCTCAGTGACTTCAATCTCAGACATGAACCATTCCCAGAGTAAAGATGTTCAAAGCAGCGGCAGTAATCTGCAAGAGAAATCTTATGAAGAGCTTATATCCAGACTCAACTCCAAAATTACTCAGCTCAAACTCAATGAAGATAAGCTAACTGCAGAACTCAACTCGCTCAAGCTTAAAAGTAAACTTGAATTATGATTTTTATGGATGCTTGGCCAATAATAGACAGACTCGAATAAGACCTATCAAAGCTTGAGCAAGTCATAACTTCAACCCGCTCAAAAGCAATCTCAGTTGAACTAAGTGAGTGCCTATGAAGAGAGACTCTCAGAGTATGAGATGATCGTGCTTGAGCAGAGACAGGAGTTGCTGAGAATGGCGGAGGAGAATATCAAGCTCAAGTCTGAAGCGCAAGAGATTCATATGATGCTAAAGAGAGAGAAGGAGTCAAACTAGGTAAGGGTCAACAACTTAAATGAACTTAATGAGAAACAGAAGTAGATCAACTATTCTATAAGGTATAGTTACAATAGAGATATGACCTCTAATGAATGTGAGAATAGTTGCTGAGCTCTCAACAGAGTGATAGTGCTGCGTATGGTGGTGCTCTTAGCTAGAAATCGACTGCAATCGAGACTGAAAGGATGAGACAGCATGTCTAAAATCTAGAGCTCAATCAAATGGATTTAAAAAGCATTTGACTTCTTTAAAAATGCAGATGAGACATCAGTTAGAAGAACTTAAAACTTTACTGCAGAGTACGGAGTCTGAGGCTGCTGAGTACAGAGAGTAGCTTTTGTAGTAAGAGAGGCTAGCAAACAGACTTCGCTCGGACTTGCAACTGGCAAGAGCTTCTCAGCATTCAAACGGCTTAGGTGTCATAAGTTTTGGAGTTGGCAATAATGGCTTGGAGGATAGTGAAGCCAGCAATTAAACTATGAGCGGTGTGATTGGACCTGATTAGAATAAGCTAGTTCAAAAGGTTTTGGATCAGAGGCAATAGATTTAAGTTAATCTTAATCTCAATAGTGTATTATTCATAAGATAAAGAAACTGCAAGGCTTTTTGATTAGAGCAAAATAAGATATTGACAAGATGCGAGAACATATTAACTAAAACTAATCACACGGCTCCAAGCACGACAACTTGGGAGGGCAATAATAATCTAACTTGATTACCACTCTTAGAAGTGAAGAGTACTTAAGAGTAAATGAAAAATTGAGAAAGGAGCACCAGTAAGCTATTCTCGCTATCGTAGATTTGATTTTAAAAATTGACTTTTGATTATCTCCTTTAAATTGAGAGAAGAATACACAACCAAGCTTATGATCCTGAGTGACAAGCACGAACAGCAACTCTCCAAGGCAAGATAGGAATTGCAGTCAGGCCAGAGGAAGATAGAGCACTTCAGCACTCAACTAACTTACATGGAGAAGAAAGAAGTGCGACTCTACTCTTAGCTGGAAGAAGCTCGCAAGCTCCAAATTCAGGAGAGCAAGGAGAAGGATAGCAGAATCAAAGAACTGGAGGAGGCCCTTTCAAAGAGAGATGAGGCTGTTGGTGAACTTGAGCGTGAAGTCAAAGCAAGAGAACGAACTCTGCAGGATAGATAAGAACAGGTGGCTTTATTGATTGGCACTTTGGAAAATGAGCATTCTGCGGATGAGGCGAGACAAAAAGTGCTCAACATGACTGCTGAGTTGTGTTCAGTAAAGGCATTATAAGCCTAGGCTGAAACTTTAATTCATGTTATATACTTACAGATGTTTAAAGAAAGGAGAGCAGCTGAATTCAGTCACTAGTTAAAGAAGAGTGAAATAAATGGCTCGAAACTCCAGAAGCAAGTAGCTTCAGCTACTTAAAAGAACTTTTAGCTCGAAGAGACTCTGAGGAAATAAGAAGAGATAATGGAAAGCCTGAGCAAGAAAAGTGATGAGCAAAGACTGTAATTAGACGACAGAGAGCGAGAGCTAAGTGAGAGTTAGTTCAGAATTGAAAGACTAGAAATGTAGCTGCAACTCAAAGGAGAGACTATAGATCAAATGAGGGAACAAGCGAGGAGACAGGAAGTTTTGTTTAAAGAGGAGGTTGAGAGAGCCAGAAAGGAATTCTCAGACAGAATCATAAACCTTGGCTCGACCTCATCAATCAACAATATGAACTCTTTGAAGAAAAGCAAATGTTTTTCCATTATAATACTCTTCCGTCTTAATAGGAAAGGGAAGTACCTCTGCAGCTTATAATGAAAGCACCTATCTGCAGCATTCTGCTACACACTAAAACGCAAATTTCTCTAAGTAACCAATCCAGTTCAAGACTTCCATAATTCAACTGCATCTTAATTATAATCTTTATATTATTCTTCCACTTACTATTTAATCTTGTGATTGCAGATTACTTAACTCAGTTGCAATAAAAAACCGGAATTACCCAGCAGCAGACATCATCATCTTAACAGCAACTTGACACTCAAGCTCATACCTTGATAGTGAAAGAATTCGAGCGTACTCTCTAAATCGCAGCCACCTAGATAGAAAAGCTCTAGCAAGACTTAGACAAGTCTTTGAAAGTCCAGGGATTGTTCATTTGCGAACAAAAGGCGACTGCTTCTAATAAGATCCTTGCTTCTCACAATGAATCTCTGTTGATCAAGCTCAACAAATTGCAGCACACTACTATGTAAAGAGAGGATCTAATTAAATGAAGAAACTTATTTCATTGTCTCTTAAATATAATCAGATCTGAAAGAGAAAAACATCAAAGAGATGACAGCAGGATTCCAGAAACTGCTTAAAGACTATGAGTTGAGGCATCAACTTATCATTAAAGAAAATGAGGAATACGAAAGCCAGGTTTCTCAGATGAGAGATAAATTGCAGAAGCTGACAGATGAAAAAGAAGAGCTTGAGCAAAGTCTGTTCATGTTCAATCAAGAATCCCAAGCAAAGCTTTCATCCTTGGAGAGGAAGGCAGAGCTGACAGTGGATGAGCGATTCAAGTCTAAGCATGAGTAAATAAAGGCTTACTTTGATTCAAACATCACCAGAATACTTCTCAACACTCACAACACCACGGATTAGAAAGCACTTGAGATGGGAAGAGAAATTGTCTCCCTCAAACTTGTTATCTCTAAAATTAAGAGTAGATTCTTGTTTATCAATTATGTCTCTAGCTTGCATCAGTAAATTGATTAGTAGGTTTCTGAACTATCAGCTTTGGACTTAACCCTGGCTCATTACAAAGAGTTGGCAAATTCTTAAGAATAGAAGCAAAGAGAGATTACGCTTCAACTCTAAAAGGCCTAAGGATAGTTAATTGAGAAATTTATTTTTACTTGTAATAGCTTTACTAGACTGATATGAAGACTAAAATGGAGACAGAGCAGAGGAAGCAGTAAATCATGAACTTAGAAAAGGAACTTCTCAGATCGAGAGAAACCATAGAGACTTAATCAAGAGATATCCTTAGTTTGAAGAATGAAGATTAGGATGGAGCTAACAGGAGTGGCTCAAAAAGTGAGAGATCTTAGAGTGCCAAGAACGCTAGCATAGAGCTAGATAAGTTAAGGGAAAGCTTGGAGGAGAGAGAAGCCTAGTGCAAGTCTCTCTCACAGTAAATAGAAGACCTCCAAGAGAAACTGATGGAGAGCAGAACTCAGCACATAAATGAGCTTGAAGATATGAGAGCTTAGTATGATCTAGAGCTTGCAGAGCAAAAGCGCGGACTCCAGAAGGAGAAAGAAAACCTGGAGAGACGCTTTTTACCTGGCTAAGCTCCAGGAGATTTAATGGAGCACAATTCAGAGTTGCAGCAGAGGATAGTGGATCTGAAACTCGCATTAGACAGGCTTGTGCAGGAGAACTGCATCTTGAGAAAGAAGTGCGAAAATGAGAAGGCTAATTTAGAGCAGTCTAGAATTGAAGTGACAACCTACAAGCAAGTACTAATGGAGCTCGAGTCAACTATGATGGAAACTGCTAATGTCAGCTATAAGAAATACTTATAAGACATAGGGTTTGAATTGTTATAGTCCAACACTAGAGACCAAATGCAGTAGAGTATGCTGATGAATAAGTCTGGAATGGGCTAGCCTCAGCCTGCTGAAGAGAAGAAGAAACAGAAGGCCACTGCTTTTGGATCTAATAAGAAGAAAGCAAATCTCCTCCACTTCAATAGAGATGCGACCAATGAGAGTGAGTAGTACTCTCAGTCAAAGATTAATCATCCAGATTAGAGCTCGCTCAATGTTTCAGCCCTCACCTCAGTTAACATGATCCATAATAACCAGCGTCAAACTTCCTCACTAGGAGCTTACTCCTCTTAACCGCAATCAACTTCAAACGAGTCCTAGTTTATCAGAAACCCTCCTTAGATAATCAGAGCACTTATTCAAGCCAAGCTCAGTGAGTCTCTCTTTAGACAGAAGTGCGAGGAATTGATGCAACTAGAGTTGAATTTGAGATCACAACTGAAAGACTATGCTTGCAAACTAGGCGAGCATCAGTAAGTTTAAAATTTGCAAGCCACTCAGTTGAACTTGAACTCACAGAGGAGTGCAAATAATAATATGACTCTCTTGAAGATGAAAAATTCTCAGAATCACAACTCTAGTGTTGGAGATGCTAGTGTGTATGATTAGCAAGTCAATGAGCTAGAATACGATGAGGTGAAGAGAAGGGCGATTGAGTTACAAATTGAGAATGAAGAGCTGAAGATGCTTAGAGCTCAAGAGCAGATGGTTGTCCTTCAAGCTCAGCAGTAACAGGCTATCAGTGAAATGAAACAGGGTAGTACCTTCTTGGCAAAATAAGATGTCCCAGTGCAGGACTTCAACACTCTTATAGAGTGTGTAGTTTCTATGGTCGAGCAGCTTAGCTAGGACAACAAAATGAAATTGAATTAAGGCTGGAGTTCATTCTTTAGTTTAAAATGATAGACATGAATGAAGAGAGTAGAGTGATTGAAAGGGCTCAGTAGCTAGTCATCCGTTCATTAGCTCATAAAGTTCTAAGCCTGACTGGTGGTTAGATCGATTCACTTGACTATGTGCCTTCAGATGAGAGAGACAGAAAGCTTTGGTAAACAACTTAAAATTAAAATACTTTTGATAGAGCGAATCATATTTAATTTATCTGGAGCTATTAGAGCAGCAGGTAAACACCTCTGAGCAGGTGATCTCGTCTCTTTAGTCCTTCATTAAGAAGCTACAGATAGACATCTCGGGCAACTTGCAGTCAGCTGCTCAGATCAAAGCAGCCTCCATGGACTTAAACTCAAATCATTCATGTCCCTTACTTTATTTTAATTGTCATAGAGTCTAGCTCAGAACACGATGAAGACATCAGAGGAGGTGAAGACTCTAAAGCATATAGTAGGTCTCATCAAGCACGACATCAATAAACAGTTCCAAGCTCAAAGAACACAAGAGAACAACAGCCACCAAGTCAACAATCCAAATGCCAAAGTACTCAACCCCTTCGAGAAGCAGAGCACCGTGTCCCTTACTCAGCCTCTCCTATCGCAGAACCTTAACTCTCAGCAGCTTGAGTAGCTTCAATAAAAGCTAGACTCCCTCCAGAATCAGCTCATCATAGTTGAGAAGGTCAAGAAGTCTCTGGAGGGAGAACTGGTCTAGGTTAAGATCACTCACACCTCTGAGCTTCAATCGCTTGCTCACAAGCTAGACCAGACCACTGACTAGCGTAACTCACTTCTTTAGACGAATGAGGAGCTCCATACCAAAGTAGACCACCTGCAGGGTGCTCTAGAGCGCTTAAGGGCCGAGATCGACCAGGTGGGCGAGCAGAACGTGCAGAACCAGACTCTGATGTTTGAGAAGGAGAAGGAGAGACTACTCATGGCCTAGAACAAGAGCGCCACCAGCAAGCACCTGTAGAAACTGCAGCAGGACATGAAGGAGTGGCGTGCTTAGACTGAGGAGAACTCCAGAGCCAGGGAGAAGCTATCACCAAATTAAAATATAAAAAATCATAATAATATTTAGAAATTTATTTTAATTTGTGTATAGTCTAGGAGCTGTAGAACCAGGCTAGCCAGTTACAAAGCGAAAGAGACAGGCTGAAGAGCGAGTGCTAGATGCTCAGGAGAAACGAGAAGGAGAGGAAGCAGGGGCAGAACCAGGAGCTGCAGCGCCTGGAGGAGGACAACAAGCAGCTGGCCGAGCGACTCAATAGGGAGATGGAGGAGAGGAAGCGAGAGATCGAGTACTGGGTCACTGAGAGAGCTACCATGCGCCAGATGATCGACCAGCTTGAGAACGAGAAGGTCGAGAGCAACATCTTCCTCGAAAACTAAGTCACTAAGGACTCAGTATCTATAAATATAGTGATCGTAATCAATATTTTAATGTTATAATCGCCTGCTAAGATCAAGGACGGAAAGAAGATGAGCAAGAAGGAGAGAGAGGAGGCTGAGAAGAAGGCCAAGGAACTCAAGAAGAAGATGAACAACAAACTCAAGCAGAGGGAAGTTGATCAAACATACACAGACAAATCATGAATCATTGACTGAAATACTTCCTTGCATAGAAAAAGATAACTCTTGACTTACTCTTCATTGAAGGCATCTCTTGAAGTAGAGGAGGGGAACTTAGAGTAGTGGCTTGCGATGCTCTGTCCTGCTTAGCTCATACCACTTTTTAGTTACCTCAAGTTCTAGCTTCCATCTCTTTCTCTAGTATTTAGGATTCTACCTCCCACTGCTTACTAAGCAGCTCTCTAAAGTTCGATGTTTTTACCCCTACCCAGGCTGAAGGCATTGCCATTGAGGGAATTATTCAAGAGAGAGGCATCGAAGTCTCCACTGCCACCCAAGCGTTTAGAGAGTTCAAGTAGTCTTTGATTCTCACTCTGCATCCTCATGCCCACGAAGGCCTTCAAAGTTTCCTTCTCCCTGGCCTTCTCAATTCTAAGATTTCTCTGTTGATGATCCTCATCCCCATACTTGTGAATTAACTTTTCTCCCAAGCTATAAGTGTCATTATGAATTACTGATTGTCTAAAATGTGCTTTTATCTTACTTTTACTTCCATTTGCGACTGGAGTTGGCCTGAGGTGTTGATATCTCTCCAATCCTGAGCTTCCTCTGGATCGGAAGAGTCTGTGTGAAGTCCTCAGCAGGGTAGTAGTCAAAGTTGCGTCGCTCTTGATGGAGAGTTCCCAAATCCTTGAACTCCTCCGAGTTTTGATGGAAGTTGGGGAAGAACTGCTTCTTCGCAGCCTTTTCAATGAAGAAGGGATTGGGTCTGTTGTTAGAGCCATTTGGATTAAGCTGAAGATTGTGCTACTGTGCCTTTTGAAGTAAACCCTACTGATAAGATATCTCCTGCCCTGTCAAATTTCCCTTCTTGGTTATGTTACTAAAAGATTATTAGTAAAGATAGAAAGATAAGAAAAATGAGATGATGAGATGATGATTATGATGATAACTTACTCGAAGTGGCATCTTAAGCAAAGAGGGAAAATGGAGACGTCCAAGCCGTTTTCTTTGGCCTGATCTATGAACCTCTGATTCAGAGACAACTCATCCTCAGTTAGCTTGGATTTACATTGATTGCAGAGATCCCCTCCATTTCCATTATCCTCTGTATTAATTCCATTCTCTGCTAATTCATCTTCTCTCATATCCTCTTCATTGCCATTCTCTTCGTGAATCACTTGCACGTCATCCATCGTCTTATTCAGTCTATGCTTGGCTGCTTTTAGGTTTTAAGCGTAGCTCGCCCCGCTTCTTAGAGAGAGACCAGTTCGCTTAGAAAGGAGACTTGCTTTATCCATTTGGCTTTTATTATCGCCTCCTCCGTTTAGAGACTCAAGAGCATTCTAATTCAGCTTAGACTTTAAAGCAAATGTAAATAGCCATTCCCTCACTAAATTATTAGGTTGCTAGA
>JAJKFJ010014539.1:0-11019 GCA_027382625.1 Tetmemena sp. SeJ-2015 | reverse complement strand
AAAGCCCTAACTTTGTATTATGTGAGATCGTAGAATATAAGTCTAATATGTTGATCATAGTTTGAATAAGCAGCCGCGGTATGTATATATTAATTTGGGCTTAAAAAATTTCCGGAATTAAATTGTATATTTAATTCGATTAATTCAATTTTACATTTCATTCTGATTTCTACAATAATTGCTTTTCTTTAACACTTATTACATCATAAATTTGTTTTCCATTAAAAATATAGAAATAATACTTTTATCGTAATAAAAAATCTTTAAATCTAATAAATAATAGGAAATTAAAGTATTAATTTTAAAAGACAAATTAAACTCTACATATTTATGATAATAAAAATAATATTGAAAACGAATGTCTTTTATTAAGACGTAGATTTTAATTATAATAAATTTCATTTTATAAAGTTCAGAAGAAAAAAACCTAATTTAAAATATTTAATTTAGTTGCAGTATTAAATTAGAAAGTTAATATTCAGGACGCACACGACCGCCACTAGGCACCGTCTCCCTTTCATTGAAGGAGTTCTGATTTGGTACTCAGTTGGCTGGTGAGTAAGTGCTTAAATGAGGCAAGGGATAATGGCAGCAGAAGCCCTGGGGAAGGTGGTTGAGAAAAGGTGAGAGGTTCCTACTCACCTTCCTAATCCTTTTAGGCGTGGAAGGATGTGATCTAGGGGCAAACATTCTGTCATGCTGCTGGACAGCGAAGCCAGACACTAAGGAGCAGCTTCTTGCTCTCGGAACGATGCCATTCGACTTTTATTCTTTTAAGTTTTTTTTTAGAATGTATGCAGAAGCCGGGGGCTTCTGCTCAGAATCTCAGGTGGCGTATGTGTCATGTGTTTAATATCCCTATTAGCTAGTAGGTTCGGGGGCGTCAGATAAGTTCGTCACAGTAATATCATTGATGTCACGATGGGCCCTTTTAATTCCCTTAATTATTATTAATTTAGTTGTAATATCACTTATAAACTAATAGCTGAATTGTTTTAATAAATCTGGATTGTTTAAATTATTAGACTCAGAATTAATTTTTATTCAAATTTTTAACTTGGAGAGGTGCGCCTTAGTTTCTATTGCTATTTTTAAATAAAGAAATATATTATAAAATATATAATAATATTTTGTATATAGGATTCTAAGCTCTCTCTATTTTTAATTCGAAATAGATAATCAAATGAGTTGAAATTAATAAAAAATACAATCATAACTGTTTATTAAAAAAATATTTCTATTTACTTTTAAATTGAGTGATATTTTAAGATAGTAACTCTTAATTAGCTGGAAAAGCTGAAACAAATTCTTAATTATCCGCAATTGTTCCTTGCTTCTTTTTCTCAGCTGACTTCTAAGCCAAGTTAACTTTGGCTTCCAGGTTGATGTTGTGAATTTCCTCAGCCCTGTGATGCTTTTGATCTAGGTCTTCCTTGAGATCCTTGATGCTTGCTTCCTTGCGAGCTATTTACTACTGCCTTCTGATTTGGACTTTCTCAAAGTGCTCTCTAAGCTTCCTTAACTTTGAATCTCGAGCGGCCTCTCTCTTTACAGTAGCCTAAGGAATCCTCTCCTGAATCTTTTGTCTGAGGTGCTCTTGTTGTTGCTTTTCATAGAATTTTTTATTTTCCCAGGCGCTCAATCTTCGCTACTCCGCCAAGGGAGATAAAAAGAAATGTGGTTTGAATCTTCTACGCCTCCTTCCGCTTCTGCTCTGCCTTGCTCAGCTTGCTATTTATGTCATCCAGAGTAATCTGAGGGCCTAGTGCCGCCTTCTAAGCACTCAACTCCAAACGCTGCTTTACTTTAGGGGCCTTCAAATTGAGCGACTGAGCTTGAGAGAGTCGCTCTTGTTATTCTGGAAACAAAACTCTAAACGAGACCGCCTTGGGGGTGTGTCTTTCTTCAGCTAGTAGCATCTCAATCAATTATACTCAATAAGACTTCAATTTATTTATTATAAAAATTATCACAAAATACAAACTACTTTATACCAGCTAATAAATCCAAGATTTAATTAATTTACTCAACAGTTTTCCTGAAATAGTTCCAATCACCATAAATTATCTTAGATATATTGCAGCTTTTAGTTTATCAGGAATTAGTAGATAGAAATAAATCTGGGCTTCAGAATTGGATCCTTTAAAATTAATTCAACCTAATGATTAATTCAATTATAAAGTTGTAAGGAAAGAAAAGATAAAATTCATTTGTTCTGTTTTCGGACTTTGCTAGCTTTAGCAACTTCCTTCCCTCTTTAGAAAGCGTTAAGTTTCTTTTTAATATGTTTAGATTAAATAAAAATAATTATATTGGTCACTCTTGGCTTTAGTTTGAGTGATCCCTTTGTGAGTATTGTTCTTAGATTCCTAGTCAATAGAGGAGCGAGTGGTGCTGTTCTCTGACTTAGATATCTTAAGTAGCTTAGACCCCCACTATACTGTTCAAATGCCAGCCTTGAACTACTGATACTCCTCAAAGCTCATTTTGTGCTTCTTTGATTCATAAGTCTTTGTCTCCATCGTTGCTTTTACATCAGCGTACCTCCCTCTGTAGCCAGCCTTTCTCACAAGATACTCAAGGGTTTCTAATTGATTCCAGCCTTGTTCATGTGCTACTTCTGGCAAAAAGGTGCCGCTGTAGCTCCTACCACCAGACTTAAAATCAATCTCTATCCCGTGCTTTCCGACTTCCCAGTTCAAAGGGTCGTCAATCGGAGTGAAGTTCACTAGAAGACTCACCCCACAGTGAAGCTCAGGAATCTCTGATTTTGGTATTGGGTCAAACCTAGTGTCCTAGAAAGCGGAGATCAGTGCATACTTTCCCAGGATTTTAGAAAGTCTCTGAGCTGAAAAAGTCCCAATGCAACCTCTGAGATCCTCCTCTGGTCCTTTTGTCCAAGTCACAAAGATTGGATACTCTGGATCCTCCATGCCATCAGGATAAGCAGGCGTATCTTTCTTGTCCAGCTTTGCAATAATAGAGTCAAAGCAGAAAGCTGTAAGCTATTTCATGTCTAGTCTCTTGGTGGCTCCGTTATTTGTAGAAGATTCCATGATATTTTTTCTAAGTTTTATAAAATCTTTTATTATTCGCATTTTTAAAAATAAATACTCTCTTAAACTTAATTTATTTAATCATTCAGAAAAAGTTCCATTATTTTGCGTAGGCCATAGGAGGCACCTTAGGATGCTCCACCTTCTCGAAAGAAGTAATCTTTGGCTCTAGATCTCTGCCATTGAATCTCACGAAAGCTCCTTTGTTGCCCATTTGATCGCAGTAGTTGGGTGCTGAGAACACAGTCAGAACCTTTCCACCCTTTTGGTATTCGAAACCTTCATGCTTCACTTCGTGGCTTCTAACCACAAGTTCTAAAAATACTTAAATTAAAAGAGAAAATTACTCAAGTCATTATCTTCGATGAACCTCTTAGCTACATCAGGGCCGAATTGAATAGCAACTCCTCTCTTGCTTGGGTGCCTTCCATCAGTGTCACTGGGATCTGACCAAAGGCACTCGCACATGATACCTTCATCGGGAGGCTCTCTCACTCTGTTGACCTTTTCGATATCTTTGATTTTGATTCCGTCCTTGGAGAACAGCCCTCCGTGGGTCACAAAGATCTTATTGTTGATGCAATGAGCTAGAGGTAAGTAGCAAAACACCTCTGAGAAGAGATCGTAACTCTTAACGTCATACTTGTGTTTCACCTCTCCCTCGAATCCGTACATCTTATTAAGGTTCTTAGATTCGTGGTTACCTCGGGCCATGAACATGTGATTAGGCAAAAGAGCTTTCCAGGCGAAGAGAGTCATTATCACCTCAACTGAAAAAGAGCCTCTGTCGATGAAGTCTCCATTAAAAAGGTATGGGTTAGTCTCTGATGGATTGCCATTGATTGAGAAAATATTCAACAAGTCATAGAACTAGCCATGGATAAATTATATAATAGAAGAATATCTCCGCAAACAGTAACCTCTCCAATATCAGGAACTTGGATATGAACAAGTGAAGGGTTCTTTTGGAAGATATCTCTGCACTTCAAAATGATCATAGTTGCGTACTTTTTGTGAAGCACTTTCTGGTTCTTGAAGTAGTCCATCATTTGAACTACCCACTCTGGAGTGAGGTCATCGATATTATCAAGTCTGGGTCCATCATAAGCTGCTTCAACCTCAATATCTTCTAGTTTGATGTTGACTCTAATATCCTCCTTTTCGATGCACTTAGCAAATTCCTTTGCTTTGTGTTCTTTGAGAGTGAGTTGATACTTGTCTCTTGCGTCCTTGTCAGTGGGAAGGAGTTAGCAAACCTTTTTGAAATCTCCAATTGCCTCCTTGAGTTGGTTTAAGGCTACATGAGCTGATCCTCGTCTGTAGTAGGCCTTTGCGAATGACTCATCACACTTAATACTGTCATTGGCATCTAGAATATTCCATCAGCATTTTCAATGTCGTAAGATTATTGCAACCTACCGAATAGATTTCTACATATTTTTAATTTATAATTAGAGCAAGAGCGTTGTTCTCAAGCTTTAAATTGACCAGAGCTCGATTGCAGTAGTAAACAGCTTTTTTATTTTTAGGAACTTTGCAGAAGATTGCCTCTGAGTAAAAATCAAGAGCCTGCTCAAATTGACCGTCTACAGAAAACTTTAGCTTGATCGAAATAAAGAGAGGATGAATTGCAGAAAGATATTCATTTGCTCATACTCTTGAAAGCTTCGTTTCCCTTCGACTTGTACTCCTCAGCCTTTAATTTATATATGAATTAATTTAAAGTATTTTAAGTAAGTATTTCTAAAATTTTTATATCCTTCTTGAGTTCTTCTTCAGTGAAGTCCTCTTCAAGATCGACGCTTGCAATTGATGAGTTGAGGCTAGTTTCTGCAGTCTCAGTGCCAGTGGACAAAGTTTGGTCTGCTGCAGTAGTGTCTGCTCTTGACTCCATAGTAAGAGTGTATCAATAATATAGATTAAATTTAATAGTCTGTATAATCAATACTCCTTGTCCGCATAATAATAATTAATCTCATATCCCACCCAACATATATTCGTTTAATATATTATAGACGTTTAAGTATAAATTATGGCAGCGCAAAGACCTACTCAAGATAACAACAGATCTGCCCAACACTATTCCAAACAGCACTTCTAAAATCAGAATAATTACTACCAGTAGAACCAGGACTACTAAATTATTTATTTATTACTAGTCTGTTGTAAGAATAATCAAGCCTAACTTAATATTTAATTAGGAATAAGAGCCTGAACAAGACTAGACAATGATTGCATATTTATTATTGTATGTTTAAAATTTGAATTGTGTTGACCCACGCAAATTAAATCTGCAAGACACAAAAACCTGATAATTTTTATTTTACTGGGTTGTTTACTCACAGTTTGCACCAGTGAAACTCTACAGTCAGCAGCTCCTCTAGCTCCTGTGAGAATTTGAATGCCAAATTCCAGCAAACCAATAGTGTTCGCAACCCATCTTAATTATAAGTTAAACAATTTTTATTCTTTAATCTTGTTACTCGAATACTCACTCAATTCAGATGATCCCCTACTCTAATGAGAGTTCATAGAGCTAGCTGAGTAACATACTCTCATTGCAAGGATCGGTTCAGTAATTACTTATCCACAATCATGAAGCTAATCTCAAGAATAAAAACTACTACCAAGTTCATAGTCCCAGCAGCCAGCACTACGAAACATCCTAATTGCAAATGGTAGATCTAGAAACTGCTTCTCACTAGCATCTGCCTAATACCATATTCAATCACTCAAATAGAAACAGTTAACCAGCTATGATTTCCCAGCCTCGCCATCTCTCGAATATTTCATATAAAAATAGTTTTTCTAAATAGTCAGATTATTTTTCTTATAAAATAAACCTAAATTTTTTAACTCCATATTTGTTTGGTAATATGAGTTTTGGTGGTCAAGTTGATTAGAAGTACTTTTAAAGATAAAGCTTAATCTAACAGCTAAATAGCATGTCTACCCAACAGTCAAGTCGAGAGTCCCTTAACTTGCACACTTAAAATTAATTTTCTCAGCCTAAAGTCTTGCCAAGCTAATTCCATTAAGATTAACACCAGCATGAAGCATAGTACAAGATTAACTATGAAAGCATCAAGAGAAATTAAGACCAAAGAGATAACTAGGTGAAACAAGATGGATAGATTGACCCCTATCATCAAAATATTTAGTCTTTAAGGAACTAGTATCAAGATTAAATTGTGGTTAGACAAGATCCTCCCTTAAATAGAGATGATAAATACATCTAAATATATTTATCATTTGATAATTACAACTCAATAGAGAGCAACTTCTTAACTTAGTCATATGATAGGAAGTTTCAAGCCATTTAAACTTCGACCAAGCTTAATTCTTTGAACTGTGCTGCTCATAACAATCAAAATGATTCTTCTAACTTATTCTTATATACACATTATAAATTAGTCACATTTTATTTAATTTCTAACTTGGCGTAAGGAAACTTCAGCTACAAATCCAACACCTCAAATAAGCAAATTCAAAAGGAGAGCAGCAACACTTCAAAACTAGCTGTGTCTAGTTCTCACACATCTAGGATGATGAATCAAGCTAATTTCTCAGGCTCAGGAAGTTTGAACCTACAAAAACTTTGCAACTAAGATTCAAGCTACTGCAAGAGAGGAAGTCTGGATGTTAATATCCAGAACAAAGATAATTAAGAGATGCTGTTTAATTACCCTTAGTATATGTTTTATTTAGCAAATTAATTTGGCAAGGAGGTTCGAGTAAATGGAAGCACTGGAGTTCAAGGAAAAACATAGATGCTCGGTTGATGATATCCTCACTCCAAGTAATCTCTAAATTAAAAGCTCTATTGGTATGCTTTCTGAGACACTTTTATAAGTTTTAATTAAAAATTTAACAAATTCAATTTACTTTAGTTATAATGATAATTTTTTATGAGACCTTTGATAACAGAGGATCTGAGGACCTGAATCAAAATTACCCAAAGTTATCTGTAAATGGCAATGCATCTCAAAGAAAGCAGCAAACAGGAAAGTTAATACAACCTCAAAAGTAGTAAACTACTTAACTCAAGCACAGCAGTAATACACAAACCAAAGAGCAGCTTAATCAATATCTCACAAAGCCAACTACTTCTAATAGATTAGAAACTAAAATTAACAGAAAGTAGACTCATCAGCACTACATTTAATCTAAGTCAAAGGATAGACAGTCTAAAAGCATTTTCAATGATACTTAACCCAAATTACCAAATCAGACTTCTCGACTTGCTAAAACAAGTCAGCAGAAAGCTTCTTATTGTTTTGGAAGCAAGTTACCCTCAAACCAAAACCTCATAATAAATGAAGAATATCAAATTGGTGTTCATTAAGATGCTCATACTAACAAGGCTTCAACTTCACAAATATAAAATCATAATGTATACACATTCAATTTGCAGAGCCCTCACTCATCTAAACAACCACTATTCTAAAACGGATTAATAGACTCTTAATCTTGCTAGAAGAAAGATTTGAATTCTAAACTTATATCTAATCGCAGTTCACAAAAATAAAATCAAGCTGATTTGGCTATGCAACATTTTCTGAGATAGCACAAAGACCACACTCATCAAGCAACCAAGGGGAATAATTCTAATGCCATTTAAGTTAATCAAACTGAAACTAAGATAGTTCCCAAAATGAGGCTAGCCTCTGCAAGTCAAGGGAGGTAAATAGATCTAAGTTCCTCACTTTAGGATCTTAATCAAATTTTTAATCATACTATGTTCAACCAAAGTGGTAAATTTCAAGGGAAGAATTTACTTCCTAGGAACTAACATGAAGATAATAGTCTCTAGAAAAGAATGTCTTAGTGCATCAGCGTGTCGAAAGAATCCTCCAAAATTTCTCAAAAGAAATCAAACAATCAGAAACTCTAAAATCTCTCAGTAGCGCAAGCTCAACAGGTTTTATTGTAGAATACTGATCTTAAAACTTTGGCCTTAGATGATAATCGAGCTAGTAAATTTTAATAGCCTGGAATACTCACACCCTAAAATAAAAGTCAACTGCTTAAAATAAATCCTTTGAAGCAAACCATCTCCCCTAATACACATTCGCGTAATTTAATTTTAAATTAGGTTAGCCAGCACCTTGGTCTAAGTCAGCACTCTGCTCATAGGCAAACAATGGATGTGCTAAATCTAAGCAGCAACAGAAACAAAAATCTAATTTAAAACAGTTTACAAAACAAAAAGGCTCATAATTCAACACAAAGCTTTTAGCTTGATGCCTCAGACTCTCAGAAATTACTAAACTTAAAATCTAGTCCTCATTCCAAAATTCCAGGAGTTCTTTCTAACGATTAAGAAACTCTATACACTAAAGGATATTAATCTAAGATTAATAACTTTGAATAAACCTACCGACCAATCAACTTGAGTTCGCATCTTAAATAACAATCTGCTGTATTTCAAAAGGTTACTGAGGAGAGTGAAGATGTAGAGTCTGTCAAAGCTGTAAACAAAAATAAGTCTAATTCAATTTAAGAAGATAAGGAGACTTATCAGGTGAGCACAAATATCAGATAACCAAATCCTATTTCTAATCAGACAGCACAGCTGGCCGAAGTTTAATAAAAAATTCAGTGCCTTTCAAGTTGCAAATCGCCATCTGGCTTTAAGAAATCCATGCATTATAACTAACCCAAGCTCATTAAAAATAGAGACAAGAAAGATGTTTCATTCCTCATCAGAATCCTGTATCATGTAATTAAGTTTGCATCCATAGATACCATCATTAAGATTGCTCACTCATCTAATTATTTTGTTTATTCTAAGAAGTTTTCCAAAATAAGAGAGGTCAAATTTATCATCAATCAATAATTCAAGAGTCTAGTCGTAAATGTAAGTTTAAAGTTTATCTTATCAACCTTCTTCTGTAGGGATTATCAACCTTTGATAGAATAAGATTTTGGAACTACAGAACCAGATTCATTTTCTATAGAAGAAAGTACAAGAACCTATACAAGAAGCTTGTGAATGAGAAGAAGTCAGAATATCAATCTGACATTTAGAAAGATCTGGATAGAACCTTTCCTTAACTCAAGCATTTAATTATATTTTGCCAAAGGCCATTTAGGTTAGGACTAACTTGAAAGAATCCTCATAGCTATTTCAGTCTACTACAAAAAACTGGGTTATGTTCAAGGAATGAACTTTATAGCTGGTTCAGTATTGCTGAGTTTCCAAAATGAAGAAGTAAGAATCGTGATACCTTAATTCCACTTATAGGATGCATTTTGGATGATAATTTCTATGTTGGTGAATTTTAAGCTGGACCAACTTCTCACAATAGAAAGCAATAGGTTTAAAATTATTTGCTACTAAATTGACATGTTTGTGAAAGCTTACATGCCTCATCTCTATGACATATTCGTAAGTTCTACTTTATATCTTACATAGTTTAGAAACAAAACGATTTGAGCTCCGAGTTCTATGCATCTTAGTGGCTGTTCACCTTCTTCTCAATTGATCTTCCATTCGATATTGTGTACATAGCAATGGACTTATTCTTGATAGAAGGCTACTGTGCTTTCATAAGAATATGTCTCACTCTTCTCAAACTAATAGAGAGTAAATATTTTCCATGCCCTTATAACTTATATAGATGACCTATTTGAATTATCTTACGATGAGAGTTTGGTGTTTCTGAAGACATTTGGAAGACACTTAGAGGCAGACAGTGAGACATTTTACTAAATAGCTATGCAGTTCAAAGTCTCAAAGCAAATGTGCAAAGACCTGGAGGCCTTCTACTTGAGCCATGTTCAAAAGAAAGATTTCCTAGAATAAAAGAAGCAGAGCATTAGAAAAGATAGCGACAGCGGAAAGGAAAATCAAGATCCAACAGATATTTCAGAGAACTAAGAAACTAATAAGGGCACTGCAGAGCCTACTCCCACCTCATAGTTTTAGATAGAATTCGATTACTCTCTCCAGAAATGGTACTATATTTTACATCGTAGAGAGAAGATCTAAGTCTGAAGCAGGCTCATTTATTTTTATTCATAAGTGAATGATTCTAAGCAATCAGAGTCAGAGAGCTTAGAGGATTTGAACTCTGAGGAAAATCCAAAGACACAGACTGCGTTTACGCAACTCGGATAAAGAGTTAATGGTATCCTTAATTGGTTCAAGAAAGATAAACACCCAGAAGAAAAAGCTATTAAAAATCCACAAGATGATATGAAGTCCGAATAGCAATAGGACAAGAACGACAATGATAATTCCCAAGAGTTCTTAACCAACTGCTCTGAAGAGATATTTGATGAGAGACAAGGAAATACTACAAAGGAAATCCCTTGTAACTTCAAGAGAGAAACTCATCTCAGCATAAGGCAGCCGAGTTTAGTTAAAGCAAACGAAGGTGAGCATCCTTAATCACCTCATTACTTCAAAGCAGTCAAGAACCTTAACTTTAACAAACCCAGTCTTCACATTTAAATTATTCACTCTCAGAGATCGGATCTGAAGCAAGCTAATGTTTCAAAGGTAGAGCAATCCAAGAATTGTTAAAGCAAAGAGACTGCTCATAGCCAAGTAATAATTTAAGCACCCAAGAATACCCAGTCGATAAAGCACTCACATCACTTCAATCATCAGCCTGGCAAATCAATGAGCGTCCTATCATAAAAATAAGTCTGCTAAAATGACGTGAACACTTGAGAACTTATATCTATAAACCTATGAGTTAAGTTAATAAGTTTAATTTTAAGATAAATTGATTTTGAGTATATACTTTTTATAATTATTAAAGCTTATTTAAAGGGATGGAAATTTTATAATCTATTTTATAATGTTAAACTTGAAAAATCCCCTTAGCTTATTTTAAATGGCAGAAGTCGAAGAGAGAATCGCAAGAATAAAGAACCACAAGGGAGTGAAGGGACTACTTATAGTTGATGAGAACGGCAAGTTCTTGAGATCGACCATGTCATCCTCTGGCAA
>JAJKFJ010014527.1:0-11026 GCA_027382625.1 Tetmemena sp. SeJ-2015 | reverse complement strand
ATCATACTTGAATGCGATATGAAACCAGAGGAATACTACTAGTGTGAAAGTGAAGATGATGCAATATAATTCGCAACAAGACATTGTAAGATAGACAAGGTATCAGAACCTTTGAAAAAGTTAGAAAGTAATTATCAAGCAACCTATGAAACCTAACACTCAGTTATATGAGATAGAGGAAGCACTAAAAGGTATAAAATTCAGAGAATATGACACAGATGTCAAAATTAAATGTCATTTTCCTTGAAGGCTTTAAATTTGCAGAATAAATATAAATTTTAAGTTTAAGTTACGTGTTTAATAATACCTAACATATTTTAACTTTCCTCTCATCTTATATACTTGAACTTTTAGAGTTTTCTGAGCCTAAAAAATTCTCTTTTCATATAATTTTTTACTTTTTGTTCATTCAACCTCTAACTTGAAAATAAATAATTATCTAGAAATTATTTATTTATATTTTTATAATTTATTATAAAATTTTTTCATTTTTAGTGTACCACAAATCACCATCGTCGAATTGGTATTGAAATTGATTATTTTCATTCAAAATATTTACTAATTATAAAATATGATGTATGCTTTAGTTTTTTTCTTAAATTCTTTTTACATTAAGATATTTTATAAATATTATTCGATGATCGAAATGAAGCTTAACTTAAATAAATTAAAGTTGTTGACCAGAGTGCTATAAATTAATTTAGAGTTAGTTTAAAGCATCATGTTTTTTAAAAACAATTTAATAAGGGAGCGTACTCCTAGCAATACAGAGTTAAGATAAAATAAACACTCCAGCGGTATTAATTTAAGCTTAAATGTCTGAGTGTTGAGCAGTAGTCTGTAGATGGTTCAAGTTGACTCCTTCTAGATGTTGAGTGAATTCTGCCTGTGCTTGAAGTTGGTTTCGTCTCTTATGTTATTAAAAAGTACTAAAATTAAAGTAAACTTTTTTTACTGTTCTAACTTACCAGCAAATATGTATCTCTAATGATCAGGAGGGTATCTTCGTTGGTCTTGACCCTTTACTTCTTTGTTACTAGCTTTAAATTTAGAAGTTACGATTAATTGTAGTTGCTGAAGTCGTTAAAATAGCAGTAGTTATTGAGGAAGGCATTTATATTAAATTATATCTGAATTTAAAGTCTAATATAGCATGAATCACAAACCAAGAATGGAATAATTAAGATTTTCTAATGACTATCAACTAATCATATTCATCCTAGTGTTTTATTTTGTTAAAGATCTAATAAAGCGGTATCTAGTAGAGAATTTAGGAGAAAATAGAAATGTCTAAATAATTCTACTAAAATGGATTGTAGTGTAGAATTTTAAGTTTTCATGGATTACTTTTTGTAACTTTGTATAAAAGCTATGATCGAAATATCAATGAAATCAAGTAAAAAAATATTTAAAATAATTTTTTCTAAAAATTTGTTTAAGCGTTTACATAGCCTTTTTAGAAAGAGTGTGGTTTTAAATTGTAATCTCTAATAGTTAGGTTAAGAATTAATTTTAAATTGTTTTGAGAGTGAAAATTTTGTTCGATTGAAAAAGAAAAAATATCTTTAACATTCTTCAACCAAAATGATTGAGCTAATTTAAATAAATATTAATCTTGTCTTGAATCTTAGCCTTAAATTATCTAATTTTAAATGGTTTATCAATGTTTTAGATTAATATTTTGCTGATGATGAGTTACTTGATAAACTACTCATAAAAATAAAGACAAATAAAAAATTTTTAAAATTAAAACCCTTTATACCTAAGAATTTAATGCGAAATTGAAAGATTTTTCTATAAATACACTCTCTTACTCTAGCAGCAGAAGGCAAGTACAATCTCAAACTAGGAGAGAACAGAGTTAAAAGGAGAAATAAAATAAATCAATAAATTTGAAAATTATTAATTTTTAATGTCGTTATTCTTGCCATCTCCACAAATTTAAAACCAAAAAATCTTGGAGCCCTCGCTTCCTCGTTTTAATCATCTTCATCATCGTCATCATATTAGCCCTCGCCCTCTCCGTCTAAAGAATAGCAACAATGCTCTGCTTTTTCTTATTCTTCTTAACTCTGCGTTGCTTCTAGTTCCTCATCATCAAACATTTGTGCGTATCTTTGCAATGCAAGCTTATAACTTTTTTCAAAAGTATTCAAACTTTGGTAAGACAACAACAGTTGCCAAAGCTATTCTTTAGACGGAGATGGCGAGCGCTAAGATGACGACGAAGATGAAGATCATTTAAATGAGGAAGCGAGTGCTCCTAATGCGTTTGCTTTTAAATATGTGGAGATAGCAAAAATAACGACATTAAAAATTAATAAAATACAAATTTGTTGATTTATTTTATTTCTCCTTTTAACTGCTAGTTTGAGATTATACTTGCCTTCTGCTGCTAGAGTAAGAGAGTGTATTTATAGAGAAAAAAAAACTTTCAATTTCGCATTAATTTAAATCAGAATTAGATCATGTTAAATATCTTGAAATAAAATCAGTTTTGACAATCATTTTATTGAATTATAAATTAAATATAAATTGTCACCATCTACAGATGGGTTGACTTAGTTAAATCAATATTACAGATCGGTTTTATTTTTTTAAAAAATGTCTAAAAAAGAAATTATTTTTATTAAATTTAACGATCTATCTCTATTTTTGGGGGACGAAGGTGCACACTTCCTCTATAATAAAAAGAAAATACTAAAAAATTGGACAAAGATGCCCATATTCAACTAAAAAGTGTCAAAAATAATATAAGTATTTAACATTTCCAAAAGGGCATATTTTATGATATCAAATTTGATGGCATGATTCATTTTTTTAATATTTTTGAATTTAATGATGTTCATGTTATTATAGGATGAATATTAATAGTTGCTCATTGGTTGTTTTTTCTTAGAAGTACATTCTGATTGATTCCTTGCCCTGTGATTCATATTATATTAAGCTTTAAACACAGAGTTAATTTAATTTAAATGTTTACTTCAAATACTGCATCAACAACTACATCCACTTTTACATCTACAAATACAACCTTAACTAAAAAAGATTGAAGGTGACAGCAGAGGAAGCAAGAACTCAGAGTTTCGAGTGTATTCCTGCCGATTGATAGAGACTCTTCTTAGCAGGCAAGCTAAAAGAGATACATAAGTATGTTTGGATTTGCGTATCACCAAGAACAAGATCTTCAACAAGTAAAAGCAGAGCCCTCTCTGACTACAATATCCAGTATGAGTCTAAAATTACCAACATCTTTGAACGCAGTCACTAAAACTGAAACTCAGACTTAGGATATGGTCATGATAATCTTGACATTGAATTACTAGGCCCTCATTAATTTAAAAACCATAAGCTTTTAAACTATCTCTTATTTACTAAAAAGCACTTTGCTCTAGAATACAATCATAATTTGGTTCTGCCCACGATGAACTAATCACGTTCATCCCATATTCCTTTTCTTTCTTTAGCAAATGAGTATCATTTTCACGACAATATATTTAACTACACAAAGGTGAGTGCCCTCGCGATATTATGCACTTATATAGCAAAAGACCAAGATAAAGTGGTATCATATTTTAGCTATGAATTTAAATGGATAATCTTGAAGAAAAAAAATAAATCTACTTTCAAAATTTTCTAAGATATGTATTAGAATTTAACAGAGAGTTCTCGTAATATATTATAAACTATTTTAGGTAAAGTTTTCTTAGCTCTTTACTTGTCATCTACATCTTAAAATAATATTCGAGTAATAAATTAGTATAAACAGCTTAGACACATTTATAAACCTGAAGCGCGATCATAATTAATGTGTCAAATAACTCTAATATCTAAAAAACGAGATGGAATAATGTGTCAAATAAAGATCAGAATTAATTTGGAAGACATTCAATAAAATTTCAAAGCGAAAGGTTTGACTCTCCAAAAAATTTTAAAAGCTAAAATTTCTTTATATTTCTCTGACATTTTTTGTCGATTTTTGCCTAAAATTGGATTTGTTTCATAAAATGTAGGTGGAGTGTTCTTCTGCCCCTCCCTCCATTATTTATATCTTAAAAAATAGGGAATTAATTAATATATATATCTTCTAAAAATTCTTCTTTAAATTAAATAAATTTTTATTTAAATTAAATATTTATCATATAATATGTGGCAAATCTGCGTGCAAATCTCTAGGTAGGAATCTAGCCTTCCAAATATATTTTTGAAGTTAAATAAAATAAATTATTTATAAAATTATAAGGAGCCCAGGAATTAAAAATAAACAAAAACATAACCCATCATATTTAAGATGTGTAGTATTTTAACTAAATTTTAACTAAATTCATTTTTCAGATTATCAACTTACAATTTATCTATAGATTTAATTATTTAAATGACTCTAAAAAGTTTGAATGAAAAAAATATAAGTTTTCATATTATTATAAAAGATACCTTTTATCTTCTCCAGGAAATCTCTCGACTTAGGGTTTATGAGTTATATCTAAAATAACTTAAGAAATAATTCTAAGCTAAATTACAGTATATTGCCCAAGGGAAACTAATTAAAGTTTTAATGAAGGATTAACAGAAAAATGGTATAATTAACATACTTATATATTTAAAATTATTTATATAATTATCATACTTCTATATTTCTAAATTATTTATTAAAAAACTTCTAAATTTCAAAATTATTTATTTAAAAGTAACTGGATAGTTATATTGGTCGCTATTATTTAAAGTTTTTTAATTTATACTTATTAATTACAGACTCCAAAAATCACATTATCTCCATCAGCCTCAAAGATAATTTAAATAATAAACAATAAAACATTACTAAAAATGAGTATCAATTTTTTAAATTGATTTTGTAAATAATTTTCAAACGGTTTATAGTATATATGATAAAACATTTTATAATTTTAATAAATATTAAGCCCTTGTAATTATGTTTTATCGAATAAAATTAGAAAGTTAAAATCTTGTACCCAAAGGTGGCTCCAAAATCGGTTTGGCTGTGCTAAGTCACGTTGCGTTTATCCCCCTGGAGGCGATTTAGTTTAATAATCCGTGGTAAATGGTTTAGTGATTCGAATAGTTGGGCGTGGATTTTGGCGAATTACAAAGCCCTGCGAAGACTTCACTATGTCCTAAGCAGTTGCCCGTTGGCCCTAAATTAGCTACTTCCTATTGAAGGATTTATAAGATCCCAGCAAGGAGCCAGCGTTGAAGTAGAAATCATCAAAGGAACTAATATGTTCAAGAGTAAATTTTAATGTAATACTCGCAAACGCTGACTGTGAATGTGTGGCATGGGCACTTGTGTATGCGCTACCTGTAAGCCGGCTGCTTTAGATGTACTCAGAGTAGAATCTGAAGTGAAATCAGAAGTCAAATTTCACATGGAATCTTATCTCGTCACCCTAAATGAGACTGGTTCTTCATCTCTGATTAAATTGACGTAATGGGCTGGCATGTGCTTATTGTGCACGGTTGTACCGGTTATGATCGTGTTTTATCTATTTCATTCGGAGATACTTTTTAATTCAGATAAATTCCTTAATTTTTAAATTGGTTTATTAAAGTTTCTTATTTCTTAATCTTAATTATAGTGAAGAATCTAAAGGAAAATCAAAAGTTTTTTCTTATTGAAATAGAAGCTGTTCGAGTCTTAGTAGGGTTTGCTTTATTTAATTCGTTTTTAATTAGAGATATCTCTAAATTTAAATGTGATAGTCAACAACAATAATAGTAGCAGCAAACATAACTCCGCTTTAAAGAGAGTACTGAGACACCATTGAAAACGTCAAGGTTAAGAATCAAGTCAAGGAGAGCTACCAACCACACCAAAAATAGAAAGCTAATTTCAGAGATCAAGAAAGGAAATCATTTAAAACACAAAAATGAACACTTTTTACAACATCAGATCAATTTAAGATAGCCAAGAACTAAAGCAATATTGAGCAAATGGAACATTCATAAGGAATCTGCTCTCTAACTTGAAATATAATTTATAAAATGAGAAAGATAAACAAGAATAAGCAGAAGGTTCTACACTAAGGGTCTTCGCGAAGATTTGCTTGTTAATGAGTGAGTCCCACCATTAAAAATTAAAAACATCATATAATTAAAACAGCTATTTCTTATATATCACTTTTTAGGATTGATCTCTACTAGATCAGTTTCTGACTATCCTATTTTGCATTAAATTCTAAGGTATAATCCTCTGACTAAATTTCTATTTTTTTCCATTCTAATGCCTTTATAAACTTTATCCTGCTTATGCTCATGATAAAAGCTCGGATGATAGTTCTGATTTCTTGAATATAAATTTTTTTATCTTTTAAAATAATTTTTAAAGTAAGTTAAGTTTTAGATCATAATATGTTATCCTGAAAGATTGTACTGTAAGAGTTCTTAGAAGAGAAAAAAAGCAAAAAAAATCTTACCAAATTGACTAGATCAGTATAACTTTTTGAAGCTAAGTTATCACCATTAAGATTGTGGCTTTTAAAAAAGTTAATTTTACTAAATTACAATTTTATTATTTATTTGACCCTTGCTCAACCATCTTCCAATCTAAAGTACATCAGGACTAAAAACTAATCTTTGAACTTGCATATCTAATTTATAGCCGCCAATAAAATTAGTTCTTACATATAATTACAGTTGCATTAATTATCATTATAAATTTCATACTTTAATGTTAATTTTTTGTCTTTATACCATCATTTATTACAAACAATAATTCTTTTAAATCATTTTGTCAAATATGATATTTTTATGCATGATTTGGTTATTATTTGTATGAATTAAAAAATAATAAAATTATTAAATTAAAAAATAAATTTAAAAAGGTTTGATGTTTAAGAGTAAATAAAGATCCCTCAGGGGATAGTAAAGACATTAGTAACTTGCATAGCCACAATTTTCTGTTAGTTTAGCCTATGTCATCACTGTTAAGACAGTAACAAGCTCTCTACTTAATATCTCAGCAGCAGAAGTGATAAGTGGACTAGAACATTCATACTCCCCCGCCACCACAAACTCTTTGTCTATTAATTGACTGTACAATACTAAGTCTATAATAAAAAATATTTATGACTTTGGTTAGAAAGAGAGGATGCAAAAATGACTAATGACTCCTAGTCTTACTTGAGAACTCCAAGTTTTTAGGTCTCGGCTTCTAATAAGATGAAGAGAAAATGGCGAGGAGTCATACCCAAACTAGACTTAATCTCACGAAGTACCAGTTAGGTGGCAGTACGATGGTCTTACATCTTGCTTGCCCGCCTTTAAAATTTTTAACCACAACCATTACCCCATTTTAACCCTCATCTGAAGAGAGTAGGTGCCAACTTGTGTGATTGAGTTACTATTTGGGAATTACTCCTGTTCTCGCGCGACTTTGAAACTAACCTTAATCCAGGCACTCACTATATATATTCGCAGCACTTACTGAACTAGATCTCTCTAAGGTAATACACGCAACATTAAAGAGGAATTGATTAATAGACGGTTAATCTCCTTGTCCAGCCCAGCATGAGTCCTAGATTTTAACTTTCTAATTAGTATAAATTTTATTATTTTCAAAGCCGAGCTCAAATTAAAATTTTATTATCTAATTAATAATTAAAATAATTAAAGGTAAATATTTTCTTCCAAAATTTTATTAAATTTAAATTTCAGGAAAATAAAAGATCTTTTAAATTTAGCAACTATTTTTTTTACTAATTTATTTGTATCAGAATTATTGAAGCAAATAATTAAAAATTCCAAATTAAATAATTATGAAGTGACTCTGTGTTCAAAAAATCTTTTTACTTTACTAAAATCCGGCTCCCTATTTAATGCCTAAAATTTTAATTTTTACTATTTGAGTTTTTATAAGAAAGATTGCTAAAGGTTTTACTGCTCAACTAATCCTATTTGTTTTAACTGCTAAAATGATTAACATGATACGATGTTGATCTTCCAATATAACTTTCAATTTTTGAGATTCAATATTAAAATATTAGAAAGGATTGTTGTCTATTAAAAGTCAATTTCTATAAAAATATTTCATTAAGTCTGATTGGAATCTTCGGAAAGCACAGATTAGCAAGTAAACATAAAAAATTATTTTAAAGATTAAGACTTGAGACTAATTTAAAACAATGAATATTCTTTTTATCTCTCTTTCTTTCAAAAATTTTATTCTTTTAAAATTTATCCTCTTAAGTTATAATTTAACAGCAAGTAAAACAACAAATAAAGATCCTATTATATTTGATGAAGCCATCACTCACCTTCTTTTTTAAGTTTCTTAGCAATAACTTCTCTTTTCATATTTTCACAAATTTACTCCCAAACTAGAAAATCAATTCATTTCATAATTAATATAGTCCATATAGCCATTATTAGAACTCTAAAATTATATTAGGTGTAAATTAGTTATTTATGATTTTTCCTTTTTTTTGTCTTTGAATTTATTACTTATAAAACTACAGATTTTTATAATAAAATATTTTATATATTTTCTAATTTTATATATAAAAATTCTTAACTAAAATATAGTAACTATATCTCCAGTTTTTATATTTATGATTTTAATTATTTAATAAGCTGGGTCTGGGTGCTGAGACTTTCAGTTTAATATTTTTTAAATGTTTTTGAAAATTATTGATAAATTATTTGTGAAACAGTAGAGACGGGAGCAAATGATAACTACTGCTACTATTGTGTAAATAAAATATAGAAGTAAATATATAAATAAGTTAAGCTTTTTATTTTAAATCAATACTGTTAAATTGAAAATCAATTTTTATTATATATCTGGAACTTTTTTAGGGAAGTTATAATTTAAAGTTAAATAATTTTAGAAGATAAATACTTTTAAAGTAATGAAACTATTTATTTTATAGTTACATATTTGGGTTCTTAAAAACACTGCTTCATTTAAATAAATTTGTATTTAAATTAACATTATTATTTTTATTTTAGATTATTAATATGAAAGCAGGACTTGCGCAGTCTTCTGCATAATATGAATTGAGCGATTTGATTGGGAAGAGTAGTAGTTACTTCAAACGGTAGAATCATAATTTAAAATATTAAATAAAATCAATTATTTTTAGTTTAAATTATTTACATTTTTTACTAAAGAAATATAAGTGAGGCTAATGAATTATAAAAGTGCGGAGTTTTTAGAGAATAAATTGATGCAATTAATTTATTTGCATTATCTTAATTAAGAATACTAAATGATTTTACTAAATGTTCAAATCATTTCTGAAATAAAACTTTATTATTAAGGTTTTAGTTTATAGGAAAATTAATTGAATAGTTTAATTAAAAAATATTAAGCTTAAATGAAATGATATAATTTGCATCCCTTTTCTCCAACAGTCAAATTGTAAATGGTGGTAGAAGTAGCACCGCTTTGAATTATTTAAAAATTATTTTCAGTCAAATATCAAGTTTTTAATAAATGAGTCGACCATTTATAACTTATTAAGGAAAATTTATCTCATTTAAAATGAAGAGGCATGAAAACATTAATTTACAGAATTGTAGCCTGATAGATCTTGAGACCGTTATTTTTAAAAAATAAATTTTAACATTATATAAATATGTTTCTTCTAAATAAATATTATAGATTCAGCCCCGATTCTTAAAATAATTCAGTTTGATTTAGCAAAGTCAAGATGAAGAAGTCTAACTTCTAGTATTCTTTGCAAAAATTTATTCTGTAGAGCTCCTTGTCGTGTAAGTATTGATAAAACTACTTTAAAAATAAGTTATTTTTACTTATTTAATAGTTTCTGCAATTGTAGGGAATGCTCTCCTAGCAGAACAATTATAGATGGTTTTGAAGCAACTTCTCTTAAATTCTATATAAAAAACTGGCTACTAAAAGTAAAAGCAAGAGTTCTAATCTTACAGTGTTATAATCGAGATTGAACGGATAATATAATAGATTCAACATAAAGTAACATAAATGAAGTGCGATCTCTTTATTTGAGATATAAAATATTTTTTTAAAAAAATAAAATTATGTTTAATTACAAGTATACATGTTCATATCATTATAATTATTTTCAAGATATACTGAGTAACCTTAAAAAACTAAGATGTATAAAGTTACTATTTAAAAATTAACTATAAAAACTTACCGAAATAAAAAGCAGGACACTTTATTTGGTACTAATTTCGAATTGGCTCAGGCTATCAAGTTGATTTGATAGTTTTGCAAATCAAAGTAAAGCTGTGAATATGGAATAGAGAGAGTTGGGTTATGGTGAACCCATAGATGAAAAAGAACTCTACCAATTTTCAAATAGTAGCTCTTTAGTCCTGGATGTCATATCCTCTCAGCTGACATATTTCAGAGAGGAGCTGTGGGTAAATCTCTAAGGCTGAGCGAGTCAGATTCTCTATTAACATAATAGATCAGGTTAGAGAGTATATAAGATCAAGTCTACTTTTCATCCGTTGATACTCTATTGTGCAGTTAGTAGGGCAACAAGCTCGTTTTCTTTATCAATTTGTGGTTTTCCAGATTATGCCTGAATTTGTTTATTTATGTCTTTAGATTTTAGGTAATCTAAAACTACTAAAAGTTTACTAAAATTTACAAATAAAGATAATGCTAATTTAATAAAAAATTTTACTTAATAAATAACAGATAATTTATTGAGTTATCGAATAAAGCCACAAAAATTTTAAATTAATTAATGTTGAAGGATATATTTTATCAACTAAGGAAGTTATTAAACTATTTTTATGCTTCAAATTTCAAATAAAAAACTTTTTTGATTCACAAATGCCTTTGAACTTACATTTAAAAATAATTATGCAAAGCATAATTAGACTTAGAATTTTAGAAACTAAACTCTGTGCTTCATCTCACTACGAGGTGTTGTGAGACTGAGATTATTATTATTGTAAGAATCAGGGGTGAAGTCAAAATTAAATGCAAGAGTAATCAGCAAGGGTCAAAAAGTCTCTTTGAAATCGCTGGATAGTTTAGACCATCGCTAGCTGAAAATCCGACTCTCTGGGT
>JAJKFJ010014518.1:0-11027 GCA_027382625.1 Tetmemena sp. SeJ-2015 | reverse complement strand
AAATTAATTAGCGGAAGAATAGTTTGAAAAGAGGAAAAGTTGGAAAATAAATAAGAGATGTTTCAAAAAACTGAAAATTAAACCTGATACAGTAAGGCTCAAAAGTATGCATTTAAAGATTAAGGCTATTATAATTCTAGAGATGCTTTTAATTTATATCACAATGCTTAGGCTTTTACATCTCTTTTTTCAATTTCTCTAATCAATTCGTATTCTACCTATAATCAGGGACATTCACATCTCAATCTCAACTAGCCTCAAACTCATAAGAGCTAGCTAGTCAATTCCCAGGGAAGTAGCTTGCTATCAAATAACAGACTTGGCTTGACTTCAGTAGCAACTGGAGGGCAGTAACATTTTTCTCCTCCGAAATCTAGACCAAGCAACAACAGAATCATTAGCCACAAATCACTTCACAACTTCTCTCCTTAGACTTCGTTAGTTAACTAAATGTCATAGAAGACTACTCCAAGCCAATTTTTCAGCAATAAAAATGTCTCAGGTCATAATCTAAGCTAAATGAAAAATATTAAAATTGATTACACAAGTAGAATAAATTTATTTTATAAAAAAAAAAATTATTTTTATAAAAATGACTGAAAAATTAAGATATTGACTTTTAAGGATATCAAATTTTTTCTTCTCACATGATCAAAATCCAATTACAAATTAAATTTAGATTCCACATCTACTGGCAAACGTTTTCTATTTTATAAGTGTTTATGTTTAATTTACAATAGTAAAGTTTATGTATTAATTCGAACCTTGACAATAATTTGTCTATAAGGAGGTTTTAGGCCATCCATTAACACTTAAAATCATAAACACTTGAGGCTTCACTAAAATTTGGATAACCAATTTGAACTATAGAACCAACACAACATTTAGAGACAGCTGCAGAGGGAATAATTACCTCATTAGAGCAGCATGGATCTCCAATCTAACTTACAGACATAAGGATTCAATTAATCTTCTCAATTCTATACTAACAACAATATGCAATTTCTTATTCCCTCTATCTTTATAATAAATTCGAGTACTCACATGATAACAATCAAGCCAATAATTTGCTAAATATCTAAAACTAGCAGATGCAATCAGCTTTACACAATAATATCAACGACTATTCGCTACTAAATTAATTCTACTTCTTGCTTTATCAATTCGGTTTAATAGAATGGGCAGTTATACGACTAGTCACAAAGCTACTCAGTTAATAACCAGAATGCAATGCAAAATATCCAAAGTCAGTAGCAGCAACAATAGTAGTTCTAACTATAACAGTTACAGAATGAGTATGTACAGGCACAAAACGAAAAAGACCAATAGCATTTAAACAGTATAATGATAACAATAATTGTAATTATTGTTTGAGATAGCTGTAGATTCAGAACTATTAAGGAGCTATGCTACAGAATTACGGGGATCTAAATTAAATGACCCTAAACATGAATAATCAACTCCAGTCAATACAATTAACCATTTTTGACTGTTCTTTATTTAGAGTCAACAAATGACCTGCAAGTTCTTGGACAGAACTAGGATCACCAAATTAACTCCCTTCAATCTAAAGATTAAATGAGCAATCATCTCTAGCAGCAGCACTAACTGGATTTGTAACAGCTTTCTAATATAATAATTAATTATCTATATTAAAATAACAGCTCTAGTAATAGCAGTAGTAGTTATATGGTGTATCCTAAATAGCAACCAGCAACGATTAAGTTTTCAATCCTCAGTACTAATTACTATAAAAAGTTAATTTTATTCTAAGAGGGAACTGATCTCAACAATGGGCAAGGATTAAACTTAATTGAAAGTGTGCAGTCTCAAATTTATTTTCAACATATTTTTGATGTTTCTATGATTACTTCTTTTAATTTAAGGAGGAGCTCTGTATGGATACTAAAATGAGTAGCTATAACAGCAGCAGCAATAGTAGCAATAGCAGCAGTAAATACTCTAGTAGCAGCTAGTAGATTTTCAGAATCAAGGCTATTCAACTCAGTTTATAAATAATTAAAAATGTAAATGTAAGTTTATAGACTAGCAGCAGTAGCAGGCTCTAAATCCAACATTCATTCCTTATTCTTGAGATGAGACATCGACAGATGCATTTAATCAGCATCATTTATTGTTCTTTATTATGCCTTAGGGCTAATTGCAAAAAAATATAAGTGCACAGAACCAAAGCCAAAACAATATTCAAACTACAGATTTTGTCATTTATTTTTAAACTTATATTTTTTACTTACTTTTATCAAACTAAGAGTAAGCAATTATTGTTTATTTATAGATAAAAAATGGACTTAAAATTTACATTCTCAATGAATTTCTAAAATCTTAAAAGTTATTTCCCTTATAGATTGAATTACTGTTTAAATGAAAGCTTTTGTAATTTATTGCTATCATAATAAATAAGTAAAAGTGAATTAAATTATGAATTTATTCAATTGAGTATAAAAATTAATAATCAATTCAAATAAAAGCTGCAAAATTAGAAAATTCAACTAGTCTTGAGTGAGGAAAACAACTTCTTCTGTCCTTGATAAGAAAATTTTTGCTTTTCTTCATGAATTTCTAGCCTTTTGAGATATCTGCAGAATGAAGTTGATAGCCAGCACCCATTAGTTTGCCTAGCTATTCGTAGCAGTCGAAAATAAAAGACGCCTCTGGCCACAATTCCATACTCTTAAACTAAAGAGAACAAGCATCATAGTTAATTATAATGGCTATTCCATTCAATCTCTCTATGCGTCCAGGTCTGAGTTGAAGAGAGTCCTTGGATCCAGCTAGAAGGATTCTTGTTCATGATTTGGCATTCAATAACAGAAGTACTTCTCTCATCCTATTCTATGAAATTGGAGTTTAGAATATCCTCCATCTCCTCCTTCGACTTAATATGGAAAAGTTTGCTCAGCTTCAGCAAGTCCAAAGACTGGAAAAATTTGCTCTTCTCTATGTTCAAATCAAAGAGCAGCTTAGGCTTGTGAGACTGATTCGACATTACAGAATGGAAGTGGTTGCTGTGCATCGCGTGTGAGTTTATGGATTAGTTTGACATAGAGCGCTTGTGGTGCTATGAGTCTGCATTCTAGTTTACTTTCAAATGATTCCTGCTGGTTTGCTAGTGAGAGTCTTGATGATTGTTAGCGTTGGTGTTGTGGTTATTTAAAATTAAAATCGGAAAAAGATCGAAAGTAAAATTTGTTATTGTAATTTTGCTGAACTGAAGACTCTCTTGAGGAGTCTATCTACTTCTTCATTTAAGTTATTTCCAAATGACTCAATTAAAAATCTAATTGAAAATGAGATGAGGTTTAATTAATTAGTCCTGATACTCATCCTTTAGGAAAATTTCGAATTGGTGAGCATGGACTTCTTTGCCCTTTGAAGTACCAGCCTCAACATGCACCTTCACTCTCTAGCACTGGCCTATTATGCTGATAGGGATCTTATAAATAGTTTACTAGGAGTAGTTTTGCTGGAAAGGTAGTTTAGCCTACCACCTCGACTTATAAATTATCAAAGAATCCTTATAGGATGAAACTAAATTTATTAGGAATTAAAGTATCCCTAACGGGCATATAATACTTAATCGATTTAAAGTAATTCACAGGCGTAACTCCTTGATCAGTTGTGCCACGTCACCGTGAAAGCCCATCGTCGGATGAAACTAAAAAGAGAAATTCTACTATGAATAATTTGCAATAAAGCAAATAAATCATTTTTAAAGGGAGAATATATCTATAGTGAGCACCAAGTATTTATCTTTATATTAGTCTTTCAAGCCTGGCTTGTACTTAAGTAGCTATCCCTCAAAAAGTGCTAAGCTATTAGCTTGAAGATCCGTTGCTTGGCTTGGACTCCAGGGTATTTGATGCAAGAGATTTAAGAAGTTTTAAAATTGATGAGGTTAAGGAGTAATGATCATATGAATGCAAAAATAAGAAAAATTTGAGAGCGAATTTGCCTCTGTTATTATCAATATTTTCTTTGTCCTAATACAATAAGAAGTCTTTCTAATTTATTAAACCCTTATTTTCTAATCTTGCTTATTGACCAAGCTAAAATACTGCTTTGACCTGATCTTAGCAGTTATCCATTTAATTCTATGAAATCAGTGACTCGTTATGCTCCTACAATTATGTAATAAATTAATGGATAATCTTATAATTAGCTGAGCTAGGACTGAAAGGTTTAGTCCCCTTTAGCCGAAGTAATTGATTTAGTGCTCTGTCGGCCACTAAGCAAGCATATTCCATCCCTGAAGATGATCTGCAATTTATCTTGCTATTGAGACACGGGTGACTCAGTTTCATCTTACTACTCTAAAAAATTCCAAATTGCATAATTGATAACTTTCTACTCAACATGAATCAGAGAAGAAGATGCAGCAACATCATGGTGGTGGAGTAGTTTAGTTTTGAGTCTTAAATTTTCTCTTTCTTGTAGCTGTTAGGAAAACTTTAATGCTTAATATTCGATATATGGATAGTCATTATTTCTATTCTCTTTCTCCTGACTAGATTTAAATTGGCAATTAAATGCATTCAATTCAAATTTATCAGCTGAAGTTGTAAACTAGTAAGCTGATGCAGTATTTTAAAGTTGAATGTTGATCTCTTAGTAATTGTGATTGGTATTATGTTGATCTTGATCCAGGATGAGAAACTTGCTTTTTCCACAGGTCGAACCTTCCTTCTACTTGTTAAGAGATTAAATAATGCACACTTTAAAATCTAATATCAGGTAAATGAAGATTGAATTGAGGAGGTGGCTGTCGCTTTAGAATGCTCAGTGTTTTCAAAGATAAGCCTCACATTTCAAATTTTTTTATCATAAAAATTCTATTTTCTTTATTTGAGAAGTCCTCTGTGAAGAGAGGATTTACCATGAACATCTCATTTTATTAAGAAATGGAGCTATAATGATCACTCCTGAGATTCTCAAGTAGTTTCTTATTTAACTCCTTTTAATGGTTCTTGTCATTTGCCGCAACTCTTGGGGAAAATGGCTTATTCTCATTATACTTTTGGTTTAATATCAACGGCTACTGGTTTTCTTCCTATAAGAAAATTTATAATTATTTATAGAATCAAAGATTGTTATTGTAAATTGGTGTGAGATAACGGAATAAGAAATTTAAGAAGCTTTTTTGCTCTATAGTAAAAATTCATACCATTAGGAAGGAATCTGTGACTAGGTTATTTATAGATGTGACGGGAGCATTCAGCTTCTCCAGTTTCTTCAGTTCGTTTCTGGACTGGGGCTTATTAAACTAATCGTAGACTGTGCAGCTCTTTAGCTTTCCTGACCCCACCTTTGATTTATTCCTTCTTTGAAGGGTGCACTTTAAATTTAGTCTTACAAATTTCAGATTAATTCTACTCTCGAAAAAACCTTTTATATAACTTGATAGCTTCAATTTAACCATCTTGGGACAAATTGCTACTAGTCATGCAGCAGTAATTTGCAAAATTGAAAATATTTGCCCCCCCATAACTTTCATTTCTATTTTGCGAAATACTTGCTTAGTTAAGCCCGTTGAAGTTATTATAAGGTAGTTATTAGTTCTCTTTATTCTCTAAGTCCGTCTTATGGCTTTAAGCAAGCTAAGGTTCAAAAACTCTGAACTTATCTCCTGATGAGGGTGGACTTTTAAGTTTCAGATTCTGGGGTAAGGGAGTGTAAGAGCTGAATAAAGATAAGAAAATTTTTCTATCATAATTTAGGAGAGAAGCTGAGATGATTATTTTCGCTATTTCCGCTTGTTTACTAATTTCCCATAGTTTTTTTTGCAAAATATTTGTTTCTGATTAAGAATGAAATTTGACTGGTATTAAAGGGAATTTTCGAATTCAAATTCTAACAACCACAACTAAGTCAAATTGTGAATGATACTCATCACTCTCTAACATCTTAATGATATGCTTTTTAATTCAAATCAATCTGAATAATCCAAAAATAGTGAGTATCTCATCTCTTATCTCGAAAAGATATTTTAAATTAAAGTTGTTGTGTGCATTTATGTCACAACTGATTCTTAATTCTTTGTTGCAGGTTTATTAGGACTTACTGCGATGGTTGTTGCTTGATGTCTTAGAGCTGCTGATTATAGCGATTAGGAATTGAGGTAGTCATCAACTAGCTCTTGTTCATAAAATACTTTTTACTCCCTGTTTAGGTAGAGGCAGCATTAGTGCTAGTCAGCAATTCATTGTTATCAGTTGGAGAAAATAGAAGAGAATTTCCCAGGTTAGAGTACTAGTTCTTGCTGGTAACTTGCTAACTCATTGGGAAATAAGGACCTGCATAGTCTTGAGTTTGGATCATAGAAGGGATCTATAAAGTTAAAAAGAACTAAACTTAGATTTTCGGATCTTAACCCTTACATCATGATTGTTGATATAATTGTTAGCACTATTGTTAGAGTCTATGGAGGAATTAAGCAATCCTATTTTCGCAAGTCTAGGTGGCTAGTTTGCAGCTGCTTGATTCTAAATTTTGAAGCTGTTTCTGTAATTTCCCATTGGAGACTTTCCCTCTGCCTTCTTGATTTTGAGATCTGCCTTGCTCGTAAATTTCCCACTCTACTTGTTGAATGTATGTGCAACTGGCATGTGAGAAACTACATTCTGAGCTAGGCTTCCAAGCTGAAGTTTCTTATTTGAGAAGAACTAGGCTTGGTAGATCTATTAAGAGGTGAGAGTAATGGGATCACTGGGATTGATCTGGTTGAACTGATTGAGAGAGATGTTGTGCCTGTCTATTGAAAGGGAGTGGTTGTTGCTGATCCTTTGTGATATGTTCGCTTAGAAGGTTGGAGCGAGGTGCGGGTTGGTGTTGCTGCCATCTCCAGGTGAAGTGCTAAAAGGTGAAGGATGCTACTGCAGTTAGATCTGAGTGGTGAAATTGTGCTGAGTTGAGAGATAGCTCTTTTGCTTTTCTAATGAGATGGGAGAAGTTTTGTTGAGATTGGCTAATTGCTGATTGTTATATCGCTATCTCTAGTTCAAAAAATTAATATAAAGTAGAGAGCATGTATTTTCAACGAAGGGCCTTACTTCTGCTCATTTGTGAAAGAAGCATGCAATTTTTGATTGTTGACTTGAGGGCCTGATAAGATACCAGGATAGTTAGTTTACCCTTCTAAATGGCTTTGATTACTTCTTATAAATAAATTTATTAAAGAAGACTTCTTTCCATGCTCTAGTTTTGCTCAGTGCTATACAACATCCTAACTCATAGAAATAAAATGCTTAAAGACTTTTTAATCATATTTTCTATAACTTGTTGATTGCTGTGAGTTGAGCCAAGTCTTGAATTTACTTTGCTATGGGTATCTTTATCAAGAGGATTACGACTTTGAGATCCCTATTTACTTGCTTTCCCTAAGCTCGATGGTTCTTCTTAAAGAGCCTTCTCGTGCTCATTGTTGATTTAGTACCTCTAACTGGAATTGAAAGAATTTCTAACCAGTTCTTTGTCCTCATCTTGAAGATTGATTTCCCTGACTTTGATTTGAGAGGAAACCTTAGGTTAGAACACCAAACCAGAAGCTCTCTGCTAATCAAGCATGGACTACTTTAAGCGATCTAAGGACTCGTTTGAGTTTTAGTTGATGAGCATCTTCTTGATATCTTAGTTAGAGGATGGATTATTATGAAAACTGGCTAAGTCTACAGCTCCTGACATTTGCTGCTGCTGTTTCTTTTGTTATTGAAAAAGGGAGAGTTGATGCGATTTGAGGTTTGAGCTGAAGTTGGTGAAAGCTTTCTGCTATGTGGCATTGAGACTGTTGCTCTTCAGGCCACTCTTGCTATTCTTCTCTCTCTATTTAAGTAAATTAGGAAATAATTTAATCTTAATCCTATTTGATGAGCAAGTTCTTCATTTCCTCGCTCATGTTCTTTCCCTCAATTGAGGCCTCTATCAAGCCAGCAATACGTGAAGATATGTAGTTAACCTTGCTAGGTCTTCCACTCTTCTAGTTCTTGCCATCTTGGATTGGCGACTGACTACGCGACTTGTTAGCTTGCAAGAGGTTCTTCTTGGAGAGGGAGTTCTTCTGTCCTTCTAAACTCATCAATAACGATTTCTAAGGTGGTGAGATACTTGCAAGATTCAAAAAAGTGTAAGCTTATAACTCTAACAGATTGTCTTGGATCTTAGAGCTCTAATTCAAGAGACTAGTCTAGAGTGAGAGTAAGTTGAGTTGGTTTTGAGTCTTTCGATCTGCTCCAATCTAAGGCAGCTAAGATGCTTTAGCTTTTGACTGATTGGTAGTAGTTGCGAGGTTACCTAAATTTATGTCAAGCGTCCTCTTCACAGACTAGTCCTTGTTCAGTTTCCTCTGTTGGGTTTGAGATGGGGAATTGAGCTGCCTCTCGATGATTTTCTTCTGGCCGTCGATGCAGGGGTAGTCGTTGATGATCTCCTTGAATTTCTCCCTCACATCCACTTCCTTCTGATTCAGCAGGATGTTGTCCTTCAAGAGCGAAAACCCAAAGCCTCCTCCAAATCCTCCAAAGTCCTGTACAGTTTATTATATGATGATTAAAAATTATACAAGTTTGGTTGCTGGCGAGGAGCTGCTTAATTTGCTTGATTCTGTGGAAGATGGCGTTCTCCTTGGACATAGCCATGAGTATTATCACCTGCCAGGATTCTGGGTTAAGTTTCATTCGTTTCTGGAACTCAGTGGTCTTTATGCAAAACACCTCACCCATGTTGGACTTGCAAGTAACTGTGGTCGAGTAAGCACTGCTCTTTATCACATCCTCTTCTCCAATAAAAGACAACGCATTTGCATTCAATCCAAGCATCTAGCCTGTGCCTATCTGAGCTATCTTGTAGGTGTTGAAAGTTATTTGTCCTCCGTTGGCTGCCATGATCTTGCTACTTGCCAACTGCTGCATCTTATCGTCAGTGATGATTGCCTTCTTCTTTTACTTCTGTCCGTTAATTCCATCTTGGATGGGTGACATATTAACTATAGAGAATAAAAAATAATTTGAGTTATTGTCTGGAGCATTTCTGTTGAATTGAGGCTGCTGTTTCGAAAGCTTCTGTTAGTGCTACTTGAGTAGGCTATTACTCTTTTTATCAGCTGTCTCAGAGACTTTACGGTGGTGCATGAATTCCTTCAGAGGCTGCAGCTGGCTGTTGGTGTTTACATTAGGACTTCAATAGAATAATTATTACACACTTCTATTCATGAAATCCAGTTGCCTTTGCTTTGCAGCTGTGGAAAAGCCTTTCACTTCATGAGCGTCGATCTATATAATCATATACTGTGCTATCAAACTATATAATATTTGCGATGACAGGCATTTGGTGAGGTCCGAGCATATTATGCATGTTCTCTAACAGCTGCTGGGTGCCATCATTTATCTTAACTTTCTTGGCTACTTCAAAGTCCCCACTCTTGATAATGTAGACATGCTAGCAGGGCTCTCCTTCTCTGTATAGTACTGTGTTCCTCTTCAGGTTCTTCAACTCAAGTGCGTACTGCAGCTTCTGCAATTGCACCTTTGACCAACTCTGCAAGAATGGTAACTGATGCAAGAAGTCCAACAGTTAAGTCATATTTCAATTTGAAAGACTGAAATATAATGATTTTAGTTTGTTGAGATTCTTCTATTCAATTCTCAGCAGCACCTTGTCATAGTCTGCCTTGCTCATGACACCAAGGTGGCACTCTTCAGTGCATTTGATGGTTGCTGCTCTCGGCTTGTTCTTAATCAAAGCCAACTCTCCGAAGCTCTTACCAGTGTAAATAAGCTTTATTAATTTTAAAAGTGTGGAGTTGCACCACTTCCACAAACAGAGTCTCCTCTTCTTTCTGCTTGAGTTCTTTTATCTGTTGAATAAGCAACTCCTTCCTTTCCTCTAGAGTGAGATCACTGCTTTGAAGCGTCTTCTTTGGTGGGTTCTGCTGCTTCTTTTTCTTTTCCTTCTCCATCCTGCTCAACGTCTCTCTTTCTTATCATATAATCCATTTCATATTAATGCATCCTCATCAAGTTTTATTCTTCCTCAAACACGCTAGGCATGAGTTGAGTGAGAACTTGACTTTGCTTCATAGTAGGTGGAGCGAACTTTGAGAGATTAAGACCGTTTTGTTTAGCTAATTCTAAGACTCCCTTAGCTATAATCTCTCGAAAAGATAGCTGCAGGTCAGCTACTTGCAGACCTATCTTATTATCAGATAGCCGTTTCGTCTCCTACTTCTTGATAGACTACCTAGCTCTATAATACTTTTTTGAATTTAGTCTAAGTATAACTTAAAATTGAGTCTAACAGTAGGCTGTCGATTGAGACCCTCTTTGCTGCGTTAAAGACTCCCCTCATCACTCCCATAGGAAATACTGTTGAGAGTCTCTGTAAGTTAGTCATTAGAATTCCTGTTCATAGAATTGAAGTTGCCGCTTTTCCTCATCGCAAGCTTCCTAGTTAGCTTTCGCTTAAGTGCCTAACGACTGCTGATACTGTTACTTCCATCGCTGAACTCATTTTGCATTCTCTCTTCTTCCTCCTTCAATTTCCTCTAATAGTCCTCCTTCACTTTCTTCTCTATATCCAAAGCAGCAAATAGAAAACATGCACTAGCTAGTAAATTAAAGCAGTATTGACATCCTTGAGTTCCTTTTGGTGGCCTGCAATTTCTTTTCTAATGGATTCAATATCGTAAAGCACATCTTTGTTGCCCGAATAGTTGGGAATCAGTACCCTCACTCCTCCCTACAGGATGATGTAGAACTTCTCTCCACTCTCTCCATATTCAAAAATGGTATCACCTGCATGGAAGTGCTCGTAAGTTAAACAGGACACGATCTCCCTGTAGTCTTGATCTTTGATATCTCTCTCTAAGAAGAACTGGATAGTCTTAATCAAGGGCACTAGAGTTTCCAAGTCCCTCTCTGAGCGAGATCTAAAGCCTTTCTTTAATTTAATAGAGAAGAGAATACTATTTTCTTGCCTTTCTGAAGAATACGAATGATAGTCTCTAACTTAAAGCAAGA
>JAJKFJ010014517.1:0-11028 GCA_027382625.1 Tetmemena sp. SeJ-2015 | reverse complement strand
CTTTAATATGGCTATGAAATAAAAAAAGAAAGTTCTATCCAATCTGCTTTTCTATTTAAATTATTTATCATTTTATATTGTCTAGTTATACTAATAATTAAGATATCTAATACTCTGACACAATAGCAAATATATTTCACAGAATAATTCTAATAATTATTCAATATATTATCAATAGAAACTCCATATTTAGATCCCATAAAATTTGGTATCAATTTATGTTTTTATTCATTTTAAAATTTAACAAAATAATCTTTCATTTTATGAATTTATGATTTATTTTATTTTAAATTAAACATAACATTTTATATTTATCTAAGAGAACTCAATGTAATTTAAAACTGGCTTATAATGCTTGCTTTATTTATTGCTTAAACTTTAGGCATCATGCCATAATTGAATTATATTTCACTTATTGTGATAGGAAAGCAACTTTATCTTAAATTATCATCCTTTTTATGCAGTCATTCAAATTTATCATAATTTGAAGTTGTTAAAATTAATATTTTATTATTTTATAAAATTTTAATAGCTCTTTTCAAGCATAGGATGGATGGAAAGTTTATAAAGGCACGATATTATAGCAATTTATTATTTTATTTATAAAACCCACTATTTTGTTTTTACAATAGTTTTCCACTCCAAGTATAGCAAAAGAATTTTAACTTGTTATTTTATTTAAAGAAAAAAATGTAAAATGAAATAATATTTTGATTGTTTTCATATACAGAAATAAAATTAATTGAATTTGTCTGAAAAGAGTGAGTCAGAATATAAAATCCTCTTTTCATATTTTAAAATTTATTATCCTTGACTTGCTTTTAAGTTAAAAACAAATCATGAAAAGACTTAACAAATATAGTAAGAGAAGTAAAGTTTTCGTATTAAAGACTACTATTAATCTAAAATAAAGGCATCATATTATACGTTCATCCCCGATTTTGACTACTGGCTAGGAAGCCAGCTTGTCCAATAAGTAGCCACTTATTTTCGTCTTTTTACTGAACTTTAGAGAAGTGGCTTCAAATACTTCTATGATTTGTATGTTGCAATCAATAAATTTCCCTATAATTGTGGGATTATAATAAAGTAAAATTACCTTTTTTTGACATTTTTCTAGCAATACTCGGCCGACAAGGAGCGCTTACAGTACCAAATTTTAACCCAGATGGCAACTGCTTCGTCATCCTTCGTCCAGGGGTTACTCAAGGAGACTTAAAACTTTTTGAAAAATCGGGGCTGAACGGATAATATTATCGTACTTTATTTTATTTTTTAACTGAGTATTAATTCTTTACTAGAAAACTTACTTTTCAATAAAAAAAACTTAGATTCTTAATTATTCATTTATATCATTTGAAATTTAAAAATTGATTTAAACCATATAAGTTGCATTAAAAAGTTAAATTATTAAGAAGTTGTTTTTTATTTAAAATAGTGATTTAGGTATCTCTGACTATCAAGTATACCAAATTATCTAAAATATATTTATAATTTTACTTTGAGAATTTAATTGAAATTAATTCTGTTTTTACAGTAATATTTTACTATTGATTAAATGAGATTTGATATTTTGAATTTGTTTTAATTTTTAATAAAATATAGAATTTAATTTAAAGTAGATATAGATACAGGCTATCTTATTTTTAATATCAGTACTTGACAGGATTTCATCTCAAAAACTATTTCGTCAGAGGAAGAAATCTAGAGTCATACATTATCAAGCTATTTAAAATTGAGAATAATTAATTTAAGCTGGACAAAGACTATCAGTATATCTTCTTTAGGACTTATGAATTTTTTTATTTAGTTAAATTAATTAAATTAATAAAGCGCATTAAAAACATTTATTAAAGAAAAATGAATCTTTTGGGCGAGATCTTCAAGGTTCAGGAATAATGTTCTCTGGGTCTGGAATTTTTCAACTGTTCCAATTAAAATTAATTCTTGGATGCAGCAACTTCATATACATATCTTGGAATTCAGAAAGTGGCATTAACAGATAAATATTTGCTCATTCGTTTTTATGTATTTTCATATTTAAAGATGGATAGACTATCTGGTCCATGGGAGTCTATAACTTAATTTACTTTAAACAATACATAGGTTTTTAATTCTTAAGAATTAAAGAATCCCCATAGTCCTTAAAAGAAATAATGCAAATTTAAAAAATCAAATTTTTATCCTTAATTATGAGGACTAAATAAAGAAGCCGTTAAAATTCAACATACGTACCCTTTCGTCTTGATTACAAATTATTATGGATTTTGCTTTTTACCAAAGGAATCATCTTACTTTTGTTATGATAGTGTTAAAGAGTAATAAAAATGCTTTATCTTACAATTTTAAAACATATTTTGCTTGGGTTAATTATTTAGTGGCAGATCTTCCACATTTTTTTATAAAAGTAGATTGATATGCCTTGTTTAATTAACCTTGGCAACAGATCCTCATTTGCTTTAAATAATTTTCACCTCCTCATAATTTATTTGACGATAGATTTATGCCTTCTATCCGTTTTCATCTTCGAGCGAACAGTTCCTTCTTGAGGGAATGATTTTATTCTGAATAATATAGTTGGAATTTTAATTAAATCGGTGATTGGTTAAAATAATATATGGAGAGTTGCAACTTCGCGTCCGTTAAAATCGCAGACTCACACCCTGATCTGCAGCTTGTTCGATAGCTTCTCAAAAATTAATAAGAGTTTCTTCTTTAATCATTGCATCAGCACCTCTCATCAGTGAGATATGACTCACACACTCTTCTTCATCCTCATCTTCATCTTAACTTGTATCTATTATAACTCTTTACTGAGCGCTCCCACAAAAAAGTTGAAAGGATAAAAAATTCTTAGAATTTAATGCTTAATCATATGGTGTAATAATTATTTAAATTGGACACACTTCAACTGTCACTCATTTATTCCATTTTAATTTAATATCTAATTTAATTCTCTTTTTTATTAAATTCAAAGCTATAATTAGATTTAAACAAGAAAATGTTAAATAATATTATTTTAAAAGAACACTCCGGGCAATAGCTTTCTCTACAATAATTTAAATTAATTTACAGCGGGAGTGAACTCAATGAAGTAAGACTTTTTCATCTATTTTTTAATCGAATGATTTCTGTGGACCAATTCATCTACATGTTAACCCCTAAAATAAAATTATTATAATAATAATAATAGTTAGGAATTAAGAACCCCTAACGGGCATATAATACTTAATCGATTTAAAGTAATTCACAGGCGTAACTCCTTGATCTGTTGTGCCACGTCACCGCGAAAGCCCAATCGTTAAAATAAAATTAATAACATTTATATATTTTTTTAATAATTGCAAAAAGAATATATATTTTACTTGGAAAGCAGATATAAAATAAATCTCTGCTTTAATATAGAAAACGCTCTATATATTGAAAATTTATAATCTAATGAAATAAAAATGTAAATGCGAATATTTAGTTATAATAAATACTTATTTAGATTTAGGTTATGATTGATCCCCTCATAATCAGCTCTGAGTTCATACGGCTACAAATTGTACTTTGTAAAGATAAACTAATCAGATGGATCACTTGTTGAGCGAATTGAATGGAACGAGTACTAAATATACTCAGCACACCTCATGCTATCTCCTACCAATTCAACCAGAATTATAGCCACTTGGGGATGCGGAGACAATCATAACCCACTATTTATATTCAAAAGTAAATATTATAAAGTTATAATTTATTATCCTTATAATAGAATTGTTCTTTGTAATAATTTTATTACAAATAAATAAATTTCTAATTTTCAACAAGATTGATAAGCAGATATTATTCTTTGTTAGAAATTGAGACAAATATTTAATTTGATAAGTTATATTTTGCGGCTAACCAATAATCCTTTTTAAAAATAAATTATTAGAGAAATTTAAAATAAGTTTTTTGCAAATTTTTCTTAAATTTTAAAACGTATGGTTAATTTATTTTCATTATGAATTATTGGAATATAATTATGAATAGAAAAATATTAATTCAATTTAAAGATGAAAAAACTAACCTTATTATATTTTATCATTTTGAATAATTAAATTGAAAAAAATATAAATTTCATATCTACTGTTTGTGTTTTAATTCTAAAGTGGCAGTTTTCAACATAGGGACATCATTATTTTATCACCCATAAGTTATAAGAATAGAATACTACTGCTTTCTTGGTCTTCTGACGTTACTGTGCCTTTTTACAGACTGAATTTATTCGAGAGAAATGGAACAGTTTAAAATAATATAAGTTTGGCATTTTTCCAGATTACAAAGAGGTACTTATCAAGATTAAATATCTTAGTTTTAGATTACTCAAATGCCTTCTTGTTGAAGATCAAAGATTTTGACAATTTCATAAATTATAATGACAAACTGAAATTTAATAAAAGGTCTTTTTAAGATATGTATAGTAAATAATTTTAAATTAGTTATTATTTTGAGTTAATTTCGTTTGGGACTAGCCTTGCAGCATAGCCACATATACAGATGGGTATTTTACAGCTAGAGGTGCGCCTGTAGGATCCAATCATACCAATTTGATAATTCTAATTATGTTCAAGTAATTATTTGTAAATGGGGACTTTAAAAACTTCATTTTTTAATTTATTTGATACTACTTTATCACCAACAACTGGCAAGTTTTGCCTTCAGCCTTGCAGATTAAACCTATGATAATTTGATAATTTAATAAAAAATATTAGCATATAAAATAAGTATAACTCGTGGCTTGCTCCATCAAAGCTGTTTTACAGATGGTATGGAAATATTATTTAATTACTTGAGGTATATTTTAATATTGAGAACATGGTGCTCTACCCTATAACGAATTCCTCTGCTAATTTATTTGTTGCAAACAGGAGATAGATATTCTTTAACTGTAATTAAACTTCTATTCCTACTGCAGTAACAGTTGCTAGTCGTATAGGAGTCACAATAAACGATACAGCTGGAGGATTAAAATTCATTTCTTATTTATGCTTTTAGATTTAGTGTGATGCCATTAACCCAATCTTTGCAATTACCCATTTATTAAATGTGCACTGGAGAGGCTCTTACATATACTTTAACTTATCAAAACAAGTCAGCTCTAAGTGTTTCAACCTTGTTTTCTTTCGATGTATCATCTCGAAGCTTGATATTAGTTACAAATAAACTATTCAAAATACTTAATTTAGAATTTATAAAAGATTGGCCAAGTTATCTAAAAAATTTAGATGCAATTAATCAATTTTAAATATAAAGGATGATTTATTAACGTTCGTGTTAAAAAATACAGTTAAATTATTTTTTTAAATATATTTTATGCAATAATAAAGGCTTTTTCGAATTCGTTAAAAGGGATTTACAGTTTTATCTACACTGGAAATATTTCATCTACAGTTTCAGCCTCTTCCTCTTTCTAAGTATAAATAAATGCAAACTTAGCTCCTATGCCTGTTTTAGATTTCTAGAGTCCTGTGACCATGTTTGCATTTCAGAATTACTCCTGGAAAGTGGCTTTTGACTATGATCAGGAATAAGACATCCCGGCCTTTGATGTTAAAATATATAACTACAACAACGTGTCCATCTCTCCTTCTTGGTTGGTCATAGACCTCTCAGATTTAAATATAAGATGATACAGGCATACAGTTTTCAGTTATCAAGCCACCATAAACTACTACTTCTCCCACTACCTAGTAATTTTATTTGTCTGTCCTTGCTATGGACAGCTACAATACTGCTACTCCTAATCGTTTCAATATTAGCAAATACTTAATTTTTGCTTATATTAGCTTAAAGATTCTCCCTAATTATGCCCCAGCTATTAGTGTCAGTGTCAATAGAACTATTCCCACTATGTACATCACATAGTCTTTCACTTACACAATAAACTACTCAGATTTTGTAGACGCAGAGGGTGATAACTTCACTATTATAAAGATTAAATTTAAATTAGCTGCTCTAAAAATTATTCATCGGCGCCCAATATGTTGTGGATTAATATCTAGGGGGTTTTAACTTATCCGAAAAGCATTAATTTTTCTGGCTAAACTCCTCGAAACAATAGCTTCAATGGTACTTACATATTTAGTTGCCTTGTTTAAGATTAATGGGGGACTTAAATATTAATTTCATATTTACTTCTGTGTATTACAACTACTCTCTCTTAGTCAAACCAAAAGACTAAATCGTAGTCAGCTACTCGCAACCAAATATTTCTCTGCTCCTTCCAGATACCATAAGTTTAGATTATTTGGGATATATTTATGATCCCTTGGGAGAGCCAAACTTTTATTTTAATTTATTCGCTCTATGTAAATAAAACCTTATATGACCTTTCTCTGCTTTCTAATAAATGATATATAATATAAATATGCTATTTTTATATTTCATATGACCTTAAAACTCTATAACTCTATTTATTTTAACTACTCATTTTACAAATAAATTTAATTCTGATTGGCTATAATGGTAAAACACTACTCTGTCAATAGAAGCGAATCCAACTGACAATTTTATTATATTCATAGGGTGGGAATCACTCTCTCAGCATCAAGTTTGAAGATTACATAACGTAGCCGAAGTATATCAACTTCACCCTTGAAGTAATTCAAAACTGGCCACTTAAAGCTATAATTGCTTTTTTGTTTTAATGGAACTCCCTAATAGATATTCTATCGCAAATAATTGGTTCTTCCTTCACTTCAATAAATCACAAATCTTTCTTATTACTCAAATTTATTGATATAAGACACTAAAAGTCAAGGGTAAAACTAATATTTTATTTTGTCAAGATAAATGCTAAAACTTACAAAAATAAGCTTCACTTTTTTAAGAAAATATATTTTCAATTGATTTTTGAAACCCTAATAATCCAGAGGGAAAAAATTTCTCTATGTATTTTAGACTTGCCTAAAGTGGAGGGAATTTGCCTTACTTTATAACTCGAAATTTTTCAAATGGAACATTAGGAGGCTATGCATCGGATAATAATATTGATACTTATTCGATGGAGTGCGTTGGAGTAGATGATGCCTCTTGGGAAACAGTCCTCTCTTTTAATCTTATTATAAAAGGTAAGTTCTTAAATATGATTTTCATACCAGGATTAATTTTTATACACAGATAACTAATTATAATTATAGCTTGCTACTTCAAGTGCTAAGAATGTTGGGATTCAGGCTACAACACTTGTCTCTCATGCAAGGCGAAGTTTTACTTCTATAACAATGAATGTCTTGAAACTTGCATTATTGGTTACTTTAATGATTAGAGCACTCGCTACTGCACTAAATGCCCTGATTCTTGCTAACTTTGCAGCGGACCTGATAGGTACTCTTAATGTGAAAGATGTGCTCGAGGTTACTTCGCCTTGAATAATGGGTGCTACACAAAATGCCCTGATGGATACTATGGGGATAAAACTGAATATAAGTGCAAAAGTAAGACTAATCTTAATAGTTTAATCATAACTATAGAATGTCATGAATACTGCACTCTTTGTTATGGAGCAACATCTAGATAATGCTACAATTGTACTGAAACATTTGGGATGAATGAGGTAGGGGATTTAGTGAAGCAAGGCTATCTTCTTGTAGGGACTTCATGTGCAATTCCCTAGTGTTAATAAGGTTACTATTACAGATGGAACGAATATCTCACTAACGGTATTGTTTCTGGAAAGTGTGAATAATGTCATTCAACTTGCAAATCATGCGTCGGCCCTCTACAGAATTAGTGCATTTAGTGCTACTTAGGGTACATATATGAAACAGAGTAACGCCAATGTACGAAATGCGAGGACATAGTTGGATACTTTACTAATATTTTAATGAAGAAAGATAGTGCGAAGATATATGTGGAGATGGAATAATTATAGATTCAGAATGCGACGATGGAAATACTAATTCAGGAGACGGATGCAATAATTAGTGCTTAATCGAATATGGCTACGGATGCCCAGTTCCAAATACCAGTTGCCATGAAATAATACCACCCACTTTTAAAATTATGGCAATTTCTGCTATCAACTTATTTTATTTCTAAAACTAGATTTTCATCCAATTTTCTGAACCAATAACAATAACAAATTAATTTTTATTCATCAGACATAAGCAAAGAAAATATAGATGTGTAAATAGATGGCAGTCTAGATTCTTATAAGTTCACTTGGAGAATGATAATAAGTTCAACCAATTTATTGATACCGAATAGGCAAATAACCAAATTCTCACTTGTAGTTGAGAACTTTTAGTAAAATATGGATGGCTCAGAAAAATATCAATCAATTTTAATTTGATAGAAAAAATTAGAGTATCTTTCTTGAACTATGCTAATATTTAAGACTTAAGTGGAAATCAGTTGCCTGAGGATTATTTTATTACTTTGACTAGATAAACGCAAATCCTTACATTTACCTAACTCCGACTGAGTAAGCTGCAGCTCAAAGTGGATCGTAGTCAGTGAAGTATTCTCTCATCTCTGTCTTTAGTTTCAACGTCGTATTAAAAGTTCTTCTAAATTCTTCTATGTAATTCCTATGGGGATTAGTGCATTCGCTCCAAATTTTTAGCTTTTTGCTATATATAAACATAGACTTCCCTGATAACATAGTCACTTTTACTTAGTACTTTAGTATGGCTTCAGGTGATAATAAAATATCACTTATTTGATTAATGATCTAGATGAAATCAACCAATACATCCCTAATTTATTATGTTTTAGCAGACTACTTAATTGAGCAAGATAAAGTGATTGGAGCTCATGATAACAATAAACTTTAATAAAAGTTTCAAGATATTGATGGATTAAATTTTAGTAATTGATTACAGTTATTTATTATATCATACAATAATGGCATTTCACCCTACTTTTTGATAGCCTATGGTGATAAAATTACAATATGGTGCTTTACATTTCTAGTTGTTCTTCCTTCAGTTATAGCACTGAACAAATTATGCAAGAAGGTTAAAATCTGGGACGACATTAAAGGAGCATTCTTTTACAATACACCACTTAGAGCTTTTGTTGAGCAATACTTAGAAATCACTCTCCAAGTACTTATCAACACTTAATTCATAAAATTCAGAAACATAGACCAGTCAATAGTGACATTTTTGGCTTTTGGATTCGGAACCATGTCTCTGCTTTTGCCATTTATCGCCATGACTCTGATAAAGAATAACAGAAAAACTATCTCTAAAACTTCTTGGGAACTGCAGTATGGGATGCTTACAGAAGGTTGCAAACGCCTTTCAATTTCTCAGCTTTTCTACTATCCGATATTCATGTTTTAGAGACTAGTTATATCAGGAGTCATAGTTATTTTTGGCAAATTAATTTTGATAGTATTTGTGTATGAAGAACCCTTCCTTCAATATAATTTTAATGCTGCTTAATCATAGCTTGCAACTTAGCTATGGTCTGCTACTTAATCTCTGTTAAACCTTTTAATGAAGAAAACCTGCAAGTGACTGCAGTAATAGACGAGATCATAATCATTATAAGCTTACTACTTTTCGCAGAAATGTATTTGCAGTTAAACATATGTTTTGCTTTATTTTTGCAAGAGGATAAAATGTCTCTCAATTAGAAAAAGAACTTTGGCTGGATCGTGATAGTCTTGATTATGCTTAGTGTGATAAAGAACTTCTCTATAGTCATTTACTTTGGAATAATTTAGGCCAGATTACGCATTGAGTCTATATTTGAATCCGAAGATAAGTTGCTAGATTCTCCCTCGTCTAGCAACTACTAAAGTGAAGTCGAAAATAAAATGGATAGTTTAGATGACAAAATTGACACGCAGGAATTTATATTTTAATTGATAGAAGAAATCAAAGAAGAGATTCAATTTAAAACATTTTGAAATTAATTTATATTTAAACGCATGGAATCATTTGTAAACTTAATATTTGTTAAAATCTCGCTGAAAATTCCTCATTAAAATTTATTTAAATACTTTAATACGATATGAAACAGACGGAAAGTTATTTTTAATTGTTACCATAAATTTTAGGCACTATTATCATATTTAAATACTTCAGATTAAAGTAGCTTTGAATAAATATATATTGTTTTTAAATAAAAAATTATAATTATTTTTATATAATTAGAGATTAATTCAGAAGAATATATAATAGCAAGGGGATAAAGAATTAGAAAGATATAAGTAAGCTTCAAACAATTATGAATAAATATATTAACTAATTTGCCCTGAAATTATCATTTCATATCTATCTTCTAATTCTTCTAAATTTTCTTTATTAAAAGAAGCGAGTTAAATTAATGTGAATTAAAAAATGAAATAGGTCATATAATGCGAGCAATTAAAAGACAAAAACAAATAAAACACACTTAAAAAATAGGTATCTTATTTTAATTTCTCTTAATAAAAAAGGACTATAAATATTTAATTTAATCATTTGTCCTAATATTTAATCATATTTGATTAGTAGATGTTTTAAATGAATTTATTTTTTATTAAAAATAGAAACTCTTGCTTCCTATTTTTATGATATTTTAGAACTTCCTAAAATATTTTTAAATTTATTTTCGCTGTAATATGATACTATTCTGATGTTTCTACCTAATGTAATTACAAGCGTTTTATAAATGCCTTTTTAATCAGGTCATGTGTTAACAAATGAATAGCTAAACCACAATTTTTGTGGAGTGTTTTTTAGAAAATAAATTTAGAGCATTAATCAATTTCTCTAACCATAATCTTATATTAAGACAATAGAATTGGAAATAAGAAATTGATACAAATTAATATTAATTCTAGTTTCTGTTGCTAAAGAGAGGCCAAGTTTTTTAGTTAAGTTCATTAAATGATTGGCAGTTTGAATATATTGAATAGTGATAGATTATTTATATATTTGTGAGAATCAAAACCCCATAATATGATAAGAAAGTGAAAATAAGTTGTGTATAATTAATTTCTTTATTAATACTTATAATCATGCGAGTCAAACGCGAAATTACTCAAAAATAACTACATGATCCATC
>JAJKFJ010014514.1:0-11029 GCA_027382625.1 Tetmemena sp. SeJ-2015 | reverse complement strand
TAGTTAAACAATTATTTAATTTAGTGGTATTCACCTTCAATTTGTTATTTTAATTGAATATATAAAATTTCATTCAATAAACTCTTAGATAAAAAAAAAAGATGTAGGAACTTCTTTTAGCGAGACAACGATATCTCATTAAAAAATAAAAGGAAAATTGAATATAAAATGCCATGATAAGTAAAATGTTGATAAAATACAAAAATTTTGAAAAGAAAAAACTACCTGCCAAAAGTTTGGCAATAACTCTGTGATTGTAAAGTTTATCTTTCATATGTATTAGCTTCTATTAAGGGATAAAATAGTTATTATGACTTTTAAGTTCTAAATGTCTGATTTATTTTTCAAATGAGCTGATTATGGTAAGATCCTTCCTCTAATAAATAATTTTATAAAATATACTTACTATACCATATAATATACTTTGATTTTTATCATTTTGTATACTAAAAAATGATATCAAAGTTGGGAAAATGTGTTTCAAAGTTCGAATAATGTTTCACTCGGATAATTTCCACCCATTTTTATTAAATTTAAAAAAGAAGGCATTATTTAATTAAATATCGCCTCATTAGTAAATTTATATTTGTTTTCTAATTTTTTTCTTTTTTTTATTACCTTCCAAAAATTCATTTTTAAGTAATTATTTATTCGAATTAAAAAAAACAATTCCTTTTCCATATTTTATTTAACTCTTGGAATTTTATACAATAGTAGAAGATAAATATTTAAATTTAAGATTCAGCTTGAATGAAAATCCTTTAATTATATCAATAATAAATAAATAGTATTATATTCTCAAGTAATATGTATCTATAATAATTAATATGATAAATTTATTACTAGACATATTTTATAATCTTTAAGTTGGGATTACGGGAGCAGATGGTGGTTGTGTTTTTATTGCTGAGAATTTAATAAAAAAGAGAATTAAATTAGATATTAAGTTAAAATGAAATAAATCAGTGGCAGTAGAAATGTCGCAGATTTAAATAATTTTTAGACCATTTGATTCAGCATTAAAATCTAAGAACTTTTTATCCATGCAACTTTTGCGAAGGAATGCTCAGTCAAGAGTTACAAGCAACTCAAGTAAGATGAAGAGGACGATGAGAATGAAGGAGAGTGCTCGAATCATATCTCGCTACTGAGAGGTTCTGTGAAAATGATTAAATAGGAAACTCATACTAATTTTTGATTCTCTATCGAACTAGCTACAGATCAGGGAGTGAATCTAAGATTTCAACTGTCTCCATTTTGCAACTCTCCATTTATTAATTTAACCAATCATCGATTTTAATTAAAATTCCTACTATAATTAAAAATGGAGGAAAATCAAATAAGTGAGTTGGATTATGGCTGGTGAAATAAAATTAAGTTTAATTTAAAGTCTTAAATCATGATCTACCAGGATATTCTCTGGCTTTAAGAAAAATTAAGGGTTATATTTGTTTCATACACTTGGTTTTAATAAATTTATTTATAAAATTTTTTCTTTAAAAGAATAAAGGAATAGCAAATATAATCTTTTCGAAAGTTATGTTAAAATATTTATTTGTTTCCAAAATTTGAGAATTATAATCGGAAGAATATTATTTTTTTGACCTTTTTAAAATATTTGTATTTATCTTATGAGAAAGTAAAATAATTTTCTAAGGCTTAAAAAAATAGTGTTTAATTTACCTTCTATATCTATTCCTCATTATAAAGTTTAGCTTTATGAAATATTTTTCTTATTTTTTTCTTATAAAAGTTTTCTTTGTTAAATATTATAAATTCATAAACTTATTTTCTTTCCTCTAAATTAAAAATGAAATTCTCCTAGATTTTCAGGAGAAAAATTATTTAGCTTAGTAGATTTTCTTTGAAAATCTTATAAGAACTTTAAAGAGCCAATTTTTAAGAAAAATCGTCAATTATATAAAATCATTTGAAACTTCTTAAAAGCTCTAATTTATAAATTAAATTTGACTTTTAAAATTTTCAGTTTATAATTTCTACCTATGGGTTAAAAAATGCGAATGAATTTGTAAATAATAATAAATCACAACTAAGACATTTCGTTAAGAATGTCATATTTGGCATATAATATATTAAGTTTCGATATTATATTTTGAAAATTAAAATAATATCCTCCATTTTATTTCGCAGCCTATTATTGAGCAAAAGTTTACAAAACTTAAACTGAATTCAAGAGCTTGAATTCCATTAGAATTTTTATGGGCTAATGCATTATATCCTTTTGACTTCTATGAAATTTTGAGAAGTTACAAAATATATTAAATATTAAATGTTCCCTGGCATATCCTCAGTTGTTTTCAGTATTGCATTAAAAAAAATTATAAACTCTTTAAATTTCCTAAAAAATAGCATTAGAAAGATATATAAATTCTTCTATATAATTAATATATGATATAAGAATTCAATCAGAAATCATGTATATTTTATAAAATGTAAATGCAATGATGTAAAAATAGAGTATTATTTTTAAAAGAATGGAAAAATATAAAAGAAACTTAAGCAAGAGAAATTATTTAAGAAAAGATAGTAATTAGTAGCAACTATACAAGTATTAAATTCGTTTTAATATTGAGGTAATAAATTATTTATTAATTAAAGATAAGAATTTAAAACAAAATAGAAAAAGCACATTTCTTAATAAAATTCCTTCAAATAGTTCTTAAAATTCATTAATATACACTAAGGCTTTTGATTCATGAACTAATCTTTCTTTTTCTTCCTCTTTAGTTTAACCTTGTCATGGTATTGTGTTCCATCTTAGCTGGATAAGAGAGTAATTTTATGGTTAATAAATTGGCGAATACCCTCCCATCTATATCACTTTATATATAAAATAAAAAATTTATATCAGTTTTACTTTAATCATTTCTAATCTACGAATAATGATGATTGAATTACTTTCTAAAGTAATCTTCTTATTTTCCTTTTAAAATTATATATCAAAAAGGTGTTTCATATTCAAAAATGAAAAAATTATAAAGGCACTTATTTAAATACATTTTATTTTAAATTTAAGTAAATTTTAATTTCCAAAAGTTTTCAAATTTCTTTTGTTTAAAACTTATTTTATGCAACTAAATAGCAAAATGCTGATCTACTTTAAGTACATAATTTTAGCAATATATGATCCAGATTTAAATTTTATATAAAAATAATTTAATTATTCCAGGATGTAGGTAATGGTATTCATTTAGTGTCTGCTGGTCTTATTTACCAACACTTTGTTCTCATTCGAATATTAGAGAAGAATAATTATTGCTTTGAGATACTAAATTTAAAATTTAGAATACTTTTGACTGACTATCATGTAAGTAAAATAGTTGATCGGGATAGATTTCATGAATTAGTTCATCATTTGGCTTATGCATCCTAAGTAACTGAAAAGTGCTTCGCGCTTTTAAAAATCGCCACTTTTAGAGATATTAGCAGCTTCTAGTTCACCTGCTATTAACTTTTTTAATAAGTGTTTCACAAGTTAAGAGCTTCAAGTTAGGTCAAAAGCCTAAAACTTGTCCTAATTTGTTAGAAAACATTCTTAACCCAACATAGAAGAAAATTTTATTAAAATCAGAGATATTAAATATAAATATATGAAATACTTAAAATTAAGACATTTAAATTTGGAGATTTTTCCCTCAAGTTGTAACTTATTTTTTGTATAATTGTAAGACTAATTTGTTAATTGAGATTCCTCAGAGGTCATCTCAGCAGTAAGATATGGCTTGCTTTCTAATCCAGATATTAACTTAAGCAGAACTTGTATGGTTATCTGAGCAGAGAATCCCAAAAATAATTGAAAGTGAAAAATTCTTAGATTTTAAAATTTGATAAACTCCAAATGATGAGATAATTTGCAATTTTAATTAAAATACTGGTTTTTACTTCTTTTTTTATTTGCACCTATAATAAGAATTTTAAACTCCAAAATATCTTCTCATTATTCTCTGTCAATTCGTTCTCATTAAGGGCCTATATAGCAAACACAAGCACATGGCTCAAATTTTCTAGAGCAAATTTACTAAAAATAGGTCTTTCGTGTCTTTCAAGTCTAACTATACTGGTTCTAAATGAAATTGTGATATATAAAATTTTATTTTAATAGATAAAATTTAAAGATATATTCATTTTATTTTCTTAAATTTTATTGCTAAGATTAAAAAGCAGAGCAGCTATCTCATCTTTAAATAAGATTTTAACGATGAAATATTTATGAAAAATTACATAAGTTATTCAAAAATAAAATTCTAACAGATGGTTATTGCATTTAATTATTGAATAATTTGAATATAGTAGAAGATAAATAAAGTCTGAGGTCTTTAATTATTTTAAGCCTTTGTATAAGATGATTGCTTATTTTACAATAAAAGTTTGGGGAAAGGGGGTGATGGATGTTAACCTCCCTCCATTTTATGGTTATAAAAGCAGGCTAAAATTGGCCGAAAAAGCCAAAAAATTGAGAGATTTTTGCTTTCAAAATTTCCATGAGGCTCAAAATTTATTATTTCAGATTTCTCTGAAAGTATCTAAAAACATACTATAAGTCTAATATACCTAAAAAAATAGTATTTCCATGAAGTTGTGCTAATATTTTCTTTAACTAAAACTTGCCCTTCATTATTCTACCATTGCTTAAATTTTTTTCCTTTAAACTTTATAAGCAACTCATATCCACTATATTCTTAAGAAAAAATCCTGCAAGATTAAAAATAAAATTAGATAATAAGATCTCCGCCAGTGTTTTAATCTCTAACTCTGAATTTAAATAATATTTAAGGGCTCTGTAATATATTTTGAAGGGATCTCATGAGAATTTCTTCATTTAAGAATTGACATTAAATTTTTAGCAAATAAGCCGCTTAATTATTCCACTTATGTTGGATTTTAATTTGTATTACAAATTCTTTTGAGGTAGCTGACTCTAGAGTAGCATAAATACGACTCAGTACTTTAAGAAGTGAAGAACGCCCATGAAAATCAAATAAGTAATGTAAATTACACTTATAGTATATTTTTAGATACTTTCAGATAAGATAAATCTGAAATCATAAATTTTGAGCATCAAAGAGACTTTGAATGCAAAAATCTCTCATTTTTTTGTTGTTGCATTTTTGGCATTTTTTGCCTTTAGGATGATTTTGAGCTTTTTTGACCATAAAATGGGGGAGTTTAACTACCGTCCCACCAAAAGTTTTAGAAATAATCACTTCCAAAACTGACCGATTATTTTATAAAAAATGTTCTTAAATTTATTTTTTGTATAATTTCTTGCCTTTTCGGTTTAAAAAATATATTTTTTCATTTACTCAAATTTTCGATAAAAAAGAATGAAATTTCACAATTAATATTATAATTTATACATTCTTCTTGAAATAATAAATAAGTTTTGCGAAATACCCTTTAAATAATTTATATGGATTACATTTTTATTTATTTAATTTATAGTTTTTGTTTATAAATTAAGTAAATTTTATAAATAAGAAGGACTTTAATATTTTTTTATTTGATTGAAAAATAGATTCTGTAGAATGAGTGAAGAGCCTCTACAATGTGTATACTTTCAGGATTCTATAGAATTTTAGACACAAAATCCATTATTTAAAAGAAATAATGGATTCTTTTTATATAAATATTATATTACTAAAAAGTATATTTATACAATAAATCTAAGACAGAATTTAATATGACATTTTAAAAAATAGATGGCCACTGAGTCTTTCTTATTATAAAAATTTATAAAATCTCAAATTTAAGCATTTTCTTGAATAGATAAAATTACTTTTTTCATCATCTAATTTAATGTTCAAGCTAGTTTTTCACCTTCCATAAGCAAATTAAATTTGTATAAAACCTTCAAGAGATGTTAAAAAAATAATGCAAGATAAAGACCAAAATTTTTTACATAACTTCAAAAGTTCCTCTTTGCAACAAAATTAAAATCAGTTTATAATAAATTTACTATGGTTTTCTATTTTATAAGATGAAGACATTTTTCAGTTAAATTTTTGTTACTTTTGTTTCTATTAATTTTTTGGTATATTTGCTAGGTGGACTGCCTGTCTGAATGTAAAAATTCACAATTTACATTCTGTAAAATAATTTTGGTCATGTCATTCCGAGATTTATTGGAAAAGGACGAGATACAAAATCAAAAAATATATATTGATATTTTTGAGATGAATCCAAATATTGTCTCTCTTAGTTTATCATGTATTTAAAGTTTTTCTTCTTAATAAACCTATATAAAACCTATTTAAAATTTATTATTTTTGTATAATTAAATGAAATTGTTTATTTTGAATTGTTCTTAAAAATTTTGAACAATATTTTAAGAGCGAACTCCTCTCTTTGTTCATTTTGAATCTCTTTATTTTTCAAGTATATCTAGTGAAGAGTTTTCAAGATTCCTCCTTTATATAAATATTTTTCTGCCAGTTCATTATTTACGTATATTTTTATTAATAATAAATATTATAGATATATTTTTGATTTAGCATTTTTTTTAAAATACAAGGTGGTTGAGTGGCTGTTGACTCTAGCTGAATGTCTTTAGGAATGGCGTAGCTGGGAATGCTTGGCGGTTGGAAATAATTTGTCCTATTCTAAGTAGAATTTAAATGGAATGGAGAATTATAAGTACGCCTTCATTGAATTAAAAACATCAAATTAGCAAATAATAAGTCTGGAATATTGGAATATTCCAATCTTTGAATACTGGAATATTCTAGTGGCAATATGAAGGAAGCAATCAGAATCAGGCCAGGAATACTTAAAAGATGCCCATAATTTGGGCGTAGAAATATTCCAATAGTCTAAAGTGATTAGACTCAGAAGAGAGATATATAAAAGAGGGTGCGAATATTCAATTATTATTTAAAACATCAATGACTCCACCGATAATGAAACACAGTATTCGCATACTCAAAAATAATAATTAAGGGAATTAAAGGGCCCCAGGTATTTATAAAATAGTCTAATACGTCACAGATTAGGCCGTGATGTGCACGGTTTAACCATGACGTCGTCTTCAACCAGCCTAATAGGGAACTGAAAACGTGGCACCCCAGCTACCTCACAGTCTAAGCAGAAGACCCCAGCTTCTGCTTACCTTCCAAAAAACCTAGAATTTTTTTAAAAAATCGAGTAGCTTCGGACCGGGGCCAGACTCTGCTCCGTAGCGTCTGGCTTCGCTGTCCAGCTGCATGACTGATTGTTTGCCCATAGATCACATCGCTCCCTTCCTACGGGGATTAGTAGAGTGAGTGGGAACCACTCACCTTTGATTATCTCTACAGTGATAGGTTCAACCACCTTCCCCAGGGCTTCCGCTGCCATAATCCCTTGTCTCATTTAAGCACTATCTAACCAGCCAACGGAGTACCAAACAAGAGAGCCTTCATGGAAAAGGCGACCGGTGCCTAGTGCCGGTCGGGTCCGTCCTGAATTTTAACACTCTAATTAAATACTCAATCTTATAGATATAATATGTAACCTATAAAAGAACACAAAAAGAAAGATCCTAAGTCCTAACCAGTAAAAAGGCCTTTTTCAATCAGCTTAGTATGGCCCTGACTCCAGACCAAGCTTTGCAACTTTAAGATAAGCTATAAAACTAGTATGAAGAGATTAAGCAGACCCCGATATTCGAAACCACTGGGAATAAGCAGTAGTTCTTGGTGATTCTTTTGAAATAGAGCTCCATTTGCAGAAGCAAGTAATACTTTCTCAATATTAACTACACATGAAGAAAATATTTGGACGAATTGGGAATTACCTGAGTAGGTATTAGGCGCAGTAATATTTTAAAGGCAATTAAGTAAAATGGCCCTGCAAAATGCTTGTCGGAACTGCGGGGCGCATTCTAAAGGAGCTTGAGTGCAAATAGAAGGGTCAAGATGTTGAGGAGCAAATCAAAAAAGCAGAGGAGGAAAGGAAAGCGATTCAATTTGTCAACAAGTAATTCAGCTCATTAGAGAACGTAAAGTCTTCAGTTGCCAGGACTTTTTCAATAAAAATATGGGCAATTCTGTCACGAGTGAGATTCTGACTGACCGCAGAAGGAAGCTAGAAAGCATATTCAGGCTCTTTAAAAAGGCAGGTTTAATCAACAGAAACTGGACCACATAGAGCAACTGTTTATGTTCTTGGAAAGAATAAGATTGGAGATTGCCAGAAAAGCAGCAGCTAAATGTGTTTCGGATGAAGTGAATCCGTCGCTTAGAGATGCGTTGGATGCCATTTAAGACATCATCATCTTGCAGAGTGATTAAAAAACGAAATATGTCTGGCTTCACGGTTTCAATGGGACTGGCAAAAGTTCTCTAGCAAGACTACGCGAATAGATCTTCCTGTCAGAGAGATTAGAGGAAGTGATTGATAACTTCTGCCTGGATTAGAAATAGAAGGGAATAATTCCCACTCTGGTCATATTGGACGAAATCAACTGCCTGATCTTCTTCCTAAAAAAGAGCATGGCAAAGATGAAGCGCGATTCCTCGAGAGCTCAGGATTTTTTTAAATGTTTCACTGGAAGATGGCAAGCGATTTGTGGGCTGCTCCTTTGATCACCTCTAATGAGACATCTTTGAGATATATGAGTGAACTTGACAGACGTTTCTTGACTAGAGTTAAATTTGTGGAGATTCACAGAAGCAAGAACTATATCCAGAAGACTTTCCCTTGAATGATGATCAACTCGCACTATACTTTGAGCAGAGACTTATTGAGGATGGGAGGATCATGGCTGATTTAGGAGAAGAAATTCATGAGCTCATAGACACCTGTACACAAGACTACACGCTCATTGACAAGAGAAACTTCTTATGACAATCAACGAGAATGTATGATCGCTAATGCCAATAAGTATCTTCCTTAGTAATTTATAAACATATTAAATTCCCACCCTCTTTTATATATCTCACTTCTGAGTCTAATCACTTTAGACTATTGGAATATTTCTACGCCCAAATTATGAGCATCTTTTAAGTATTCCTGACCTGATTCTGATTGTTTCCTTCTATTTGCTACTAGAATATTCCAGACTTATTATTTGTTAATTTGATGTTTTTAATTTAATGAAGGCTACTTTTAATTAATTCTCCATTCCATTTAAATTCTACTTAGAATAGAACAAATTAGTTCCAATCGCCAAGCATTCTCAGCCACGCCATTCCGAAAGACATTCATCTAGAGTCAACTGCCACTCAACGAATTTGTCTTTAAAAAATGCTAAATCAATGCTATATCTATAATATTAAATGAGTTTGTATTTAATTGACCCATCTTTACCTTTTTAAAGGTGCAAGGATATACAAACTGTAGTTTTTATTCAATAAATATTAAAGATGACTTGAATGCCTTGGATGATACAGTTAATTTAATTTAAGATAAATTAGAAAGGGGCTTAAATCCAGATCAATTAATAAAAGATACTGTGAAGTAAGGAATATTTGATAAGATTTAATCAAGACGTCTTAATATGTAACATTTGGCATGTTCATTAAATATACAAACCAGGCTAATGGGTGAACTATGAATAATGCAAAGATTGCAATTTTTATTAAATAAAACGGAGCAAATTTTTTAATAAGTCTAATTGCTATAAAGAAAGAAATATTTTATGGTAAATTATTATGCAGTGCGCGAATTTCAGTTTCTTCAGATCATGTACAGCTAAGAATTGAAAATTAAGTGCAACTCAAGGCAAAGATATAATAAATAATTCTGTAAATCTATTGAAATAATTTAAATTTAAAACAAATTATAATTTAAAAACTTTTCGAACACTTATCCTAACATTTATACAAACTTTTAAGGATAAAGCTGCTATAATTTAAGAAAAATTATTATTAACAATAGATCAGAAAAGGATTTTTTGTTATGATTTTCAAAAGAGGATTCAATTTACTTTGAATAAAAAGACTTTATAAATAAAAAATTACCTGCAATTATAAGATTATCCGAACACTTGAATTATTATTTTCAAAATAAGCTATCTCTATTCAGTGAAGTGTTGCATAGATTAAATACTCTTTCATTTTGTAAAAGGCTGAATTTATGATAGCAATTGAAAATAAGAGTTGACTTAAAAGATAACAAATAAGAAATTACAAGAAACAGTGACTAAGGAATTTGTATTTTTATGATTGAAAATTAAATTCTAAGCTGCCAAAAATATAAATTAGCATTAACAATAATACGCGATAAAAATAAATGGAAGGCATATTCAGTGAATAATTTATTATTGGTCCTGAGAGGCCCAATAGTGAGTTAAATTATATAATTATTGCTATTATTTTTCTTAATAAAAATGCAATTGATCCAATAATTAAGCAGCTAAGTTCTCTTATAAACTCTAACGTATTATTCTAATTGATAAAATTATAGATAAAAAATTAAATTAAAAAAATTTAATATACTCATAAAGTTACTGAGAAACAAACACGATTTATAATTACATAGGAATATATTCCTCATTAAATAATTCCATAAGAATATATTTCGCATTAAATATATTAATTATTATCCTTAAAATTAATTGAATACAATATATTATCATTTATTTTATTTTGAAATTAATTTTCTAATTAAATCCTTATTTATTTTTATTAAAAATTATTTCTAGAAATAGGTTTATAAGATTTTGAAGATTAATTTAAGATTTCCATAGCTCTCAAAATTTCATTTCCAAGTTTTTCAAAAATTTATCTTCGCTATTTATTCATAAGGTGAAATAAAATTTATTCTAAAAGCTCAACCTAAATAAAAAATGTGAGTAAAAAAAAAATTTGCTTTAAGAAGATAATATTTACATGAGGATAATAAAGCATCATTTTAGATTTTTACCTATTATTGTTCTGATTGGACTAATCTTGGCTCTACAATATTTTCCATTAGCAGTTTTAAAGATTCTCTGAATTATTCGTCAGTTTATTAAGAGCTAATTCCAGCTTGAAGCTGATTAACTAGAGCTTAAGTGTCTTAGTCTAATTTTTCCATTTATTTGTTTTAT